>CAJPEV010003991.1:0-25847 GCA_905338385.1 Darwinula stevensoni
GACTGACGCTAATTCTAACCGTTCCAGAAAGGTTAAAAATCTGAAACTTGGTACACATTTACCTTTTGGGGTGCAGAGTTCAGAAAAAATCCGACATTGGAGGTACACGCCCTAGGGGTACACATTAAGGGGGGAGAAATTTTTTAAAATATATATCGTGACGGATAAGGATGTAGTTCAAGAGAAGCTAGAGTACGTCCCTGTTTCGGTGGTGTAGTGGTAGCGCAACTGACTGGTAATCCTGAGGCTCGGGTTTAATTCCCGACCATTCCAAGCCTTTTTTTGGCTTCTCTTGCCTTCCATGTCCCATTGCTTAAATAAATCGGAGAGACATGGAAAGCTGAAACGTGGCATGGACGTGCCTACCGACACAATGAGTTCAGAAAAAATGCAAAATTTTAGATCCATGCCCAGGGGGCATATTTTTGGGGGCCGACATTTTCAAGTTTTTTTTTGTTCTCCTGATTTAACACCTGTAGACTTTAACCTATGGTGGACCCTAAAGGATGTCGTATATCGCAGAAAACCAACTACATTGGCGGCTCTTAGGGAAGAAATTGAAAATGCATGTGCAGCAATCCCACTGGACACTTTGGCCAAGGTTGCCCAAGCAGCAGTTCGCTGTACTAATAAATGTCTGAAAGCTAATGGCCGCCACTTTGCGCACCTCTTGTAATTGTAGATGTTAAAGGTAACTTGTATTAATCTGATGATGTCTGAATAAATTTAGCATTAAAATATTTATACAAGTTTTTCTTTTCCTGAAATGTGTATACATTTTTTTTGGCTGACTCTGTATATAGACGATCATGACTGACTGACGCTAATACGAGCCATGTTCTAGAAATGTTATAAATCTGAAACTTGGTACACATGTACCTTTTGAGATGCAGAGTTCAGAAAAAAATCCCAATTTGGAGGTACATGCCCTGGGGGTACACATTTTGGGGGTAAACTTTTTTCTTAAAAATACTGTCCTTTGTGACAGATGAGGATGGCATTCAGAGAACCAGCTTTTTGTGCTAACCTGGCTTTTTGCCAGCCAGTAAAACGGAGAAAAATGGAAAGCTGAAACTTGGCATAGACGTGCCTACCGAGACAATGAGTTCAGAAAAAATGAAACATGCCCTGGGGGCCTATTTTTGTGAGCCGACGCTTTCAATTATTTTTTTTTGTCCTGGCGTATTCAGCTAGTGTGGAAAGATGAAACTTAGTACATAACTACATATTGGGATGCTGCAGAAAACTTTAGACTTTAGAAGTGCATGCCCTGGGACACAAATTTCAAAGGGAGATGTTTTTAAATAATTTTATTCAAATAAAAAAGAAGCTTAAAAATAATGGATATCCAAGCTGGATACTTAAACAACAGTTTTCTCTCTTTAATAAAACTCACTATTTGCCTATCCTGAATAAGTATGGAGAGGGGATGGCTTCGGCCATTTTCCCTTTCATTACTTAGAACTGTCCCAGACATCTTATTCGCCGGATCCTGGTCTTCTCGCTCAATAGTTTTCCCTGCTTCATTTTCTGTTGCTTTTGCTTCTACTCTAATTTTTCTAGGACTTTTTTCCACAGGGGACAGGTTTTACTTCCAGCCTATACTTCTTGAAGGCGGGCATATGTAGGCTCGGATTGCAGCACATCCAAAATGTTCTATATCAGTGAGGCATATTAGTCTATCGGCTTCTCCCTTTGCCGATCTTTCTCATATTATGAGTCTGGTGACATGGTGAGACCCTTCGGGCACGGAATTGTGGTGGGACGATTGTCGCCTGGCTTCATGAGGAATTCACTCACGGCCTGTTGACAAAAGAAAATGTGTCCGTTGTCGCGCTTGTTCCTTCGTTCCTGAAACATATAAACAAAGGTCATAGCACATTACACGGAAAGTCTTTTATTATAGCGGATCTAGGGCGATCATAAACCGATCTGAGGGAATTGTTCACAGATATGGTTTATCTAAGGAGGAAATACAGTGAATTCAGAAAAATTCCTAAGTTTGATGATGATGTAACGGGAATGTCATATTGGACTTCGTCCCGTTGAATACACATTAGTAGGACCCCAAGGACCTTATCGTCAGAGCTGCCATAAACTTTAGACGGCTACATACTTAGCGCCAAAGGAGGGAAAAAAATTATCGCCACCTGGGTCACCAGACGAAAAGCTCCGTTGGTGGTTCAGATTAGTCTCCCATGATGCAGCTTACTTGTATGTGTTGCATCAACAGGGTGTACATAAAGTGACGCTATTTTGGCTCCTTCCCTTTATTTTCAATTTCGTGGAAATCATTCTGAGATAGAAATGAATGATGAGTTTGACACCACGGAACAATGACAGTTTTGTTCCATGCTTATCACAGGATTTAAAATAAATTTTAAAAATTTGGAATGATGGTACGAAGTACCCAATTGAAAGTCTCAATGAAATCGTAAAAAATATTTTTCTTTAATGAACTGTATCTCAGGTGTGCAAAATAAATTAATATTGTAAAAGGGTTACTTACTTCATTATAAAAAGTGTAATATATTAATTCATCTCTTTGAATATGAATATCCACACCACGTATTACCAATTCTGGTGTGAGAGTCGAAAACTTAATTTTTTTCGAAGTTGACGCTCGTAATACGGCTCATTTCTTCAATTCATCAGTGCATCCAGCAATGAAATGCATCACAGGCATACCAGGAAGCATTTTTACTATGAAATTGATCGGTGAATCGGGAAGTACAAATGTTGTAACGTTCACTTCTAGTCATTGCGCAGTCCTTGAAATGCTGCAGATAGTAGGAGGCAGAATTATGGAAGGAGAGCATAATTTATATAGTTATAGGAAAGTGTTTGGCTTCTGGCTCCATGGGAATTATATGCATTGTATCTATGGGTAATATGCTTTTCCCAAATGCGCATATATTCACCCAAGTGTAAATAGAACGTACACTCCTACGGTAAAATTAATGTATCTATTGTTCTAAGCGATCGCCAACATCATGAAGTGTATACTTATAAGGATCGTTCAAATTTCAGGCATTGAAATTCAGTATATAGTACCCTTAGCTTAATTCTGCATATTAGAACATGTCGAATGACTTTAATGTAGCGGTATTTAAAGTGTGCACCAATTTATGTTTTTCTTCGGCCCACTCAGAGTAACTAATAACTGACGTTTTTGACATTCAGATACTTACAGTTATTCAGATACTTACATCATAATACATTTTTACTGCCATATGCTTATGTATTTAGCTTCGCACCAGCTAAACTCACCTAAAATTTAGAGCATCCATACTTCAGGAAAAAAGTATTACCTCGCAAGTAAATGGTGAAACTTAGGCGGGAGAAAAGGACAACTTATTGAAAATACGAGTACTATTTATAGCAAAGCAGGGCCTACGACCGATGCGTTTGCACGAGTCCTGACTCCAAGTAGTGACTGTTTCCACGACTACGAGAGGTGAGAGTGCGTGTGGATGCGGCAGGAATGGGCAGTTTTCGATGGCCGCTCATTTTTTAAATGGGACTTCTTGTCCTAAAGTGTCCTGTCCTAAGGTCCTAAAGCCATAACTAGGAAGTGAGGCCCTCGCTTCGTGAAGTTCGGGGACCACAGCTTTAATGTATCTCTAGGTACATGAAGCCCAGACCCTTGTACTTTGCCCAATACCTAAATGGCTTAATGGTTCCGAAATTAAGAAATGAAGCAAAGGAATATTTACAAGTATATCCGAAAGTAAAATGAGGCGCTTAATTTTGGAAATGGAAGCGTTATAAGTTCGCAGAATAAGAAGAACTCATTGAGCATCGAGCTTTTCAAGGATAATGTATTCTGAGCAAATAAATACCATACAAAAAATATATTCTTACACATTTTGAAGGCTGTGTATCTTCATTCGGTTCAAGAAGATTACATATGATTTAGCAGAGGAGGTTGGAATTGTGCCAAGTGCTACTCAATTATGTGCATAAAACTCACTTGCGTGTGACCTGTAACTATTGGTTGGAACACTGTTAGACGAGCTTATAATGAAATGAATGCAAATAAACATATAATATGTAACTTCGAGAAGGGATTGAACTTAAAGCAATTTTTTTTCAGTTTAGGATTTTCAGGTTGAAACTCTCGCTTTATTGAAGCTGTCACATCAGAAAATGGAAACCTACAAGGACAGCCACCAAAGAAAAATGAATATTGATCTGCTACATATTAGGCATTCTCAGAATGATAAATGTTGATTCCAGAGTACTCAGAAGAGAACCAATAAATCTGTACGACCTAAAATTGTGCTTATTTCATACCCTTGACAAAAGTGCATTTAAATGTCAGCCAATGGAAACCTCAATATTGAAGGTAGGGATTTGTTCTGTGCTGTTGTTGTGGCAATTTCATCAATGACACCACCTCCAAGAAAATATTATACATTTTTTTCCATGACAGCGACGAGAAAAATCTATAAAGGAAAATTTCGGAGATTTCAGCAGGACAATGAAATTCCTGTTTGAAGTAAAATACCATTCTCTAAAGAAGAAAGCATCAGAGGGATCTAATTCTCACAACCAGCGATGCAGTGAGACATTCGATTTGTTCCACTAAATCATAAAAAAATGAAGAGTCGGGCTCGTGTCACTCGTGGTATCTGACATTTCTGGAGAGTTTATGACACGTTATCGATTTCCTATCTAATCATAGGATTTCATCCCACATCAGCAGAGTACTGAACGCAACTCAACAAAATTCAGTCTCCATTTTCTTGAATGCAAGGCAATGAAACTCGAGGCACTCGTTAACTGGTGAGGGTGATTCAGTGGTTGGATGAATGGGAATGTGATTCAGCTGTGATTCAGCCAAGATTGACAAAATGCAACAAGTCATACGTTATGAATGTCACTATGAAGGAAAAAAGAATATTTTCAACATTTACAAAACCGCAAAGAATTCGTTGTGGGAAGAAGCAAGAAGTTTTTTCGAAATACCCACGCAAAAGGACATTAATTTTCGACTAGAGGACGAGAACAAAGCAAAGGATGAATGTCTCATCAGATATCCGAGTGAACTTCCAGATGTATCGGTGAGACTCCACCTCCTCCCGATTACGCATACCTACAAATCCCCATCACCAAATACAATAATCTCTCGAGAGTCGAGGTATGTTTAACCCATAATTTCCCTCTCCTAAGGGTGCAGCTTTCTTGCAGGGCTAAAATGAAAACTGGAAAGTGAAACTATTGACAGCGAGAATCTCCCAAAAGTTTTTTTTTCTGGTGATTTTCTTATTGTTGCTGCGGATTCAAATTCCAGATTCGCTCATGTTTGCATGGCACCAAGTAGCGATTCTGAACGTGCCATTCGAGAGGAAAGTGACCCACTCCAATGGTTGTTGTGCCACTTTCATGGATCGTGAATGGCGATTTTCAATTTTAAATGCAAAATTCTCTCCTTTTACAATAAAGCATGAGTACATTCGAAGTGGATTAAATATTTCGAGATATATATAGGGTATAACGTGCCATGAAGAGCGTGATGTAAAAAATAAGAACTTTTAATGACATTCTACATGGCAACATAAGAGCTCGCAATCGAACCAAGAGTTTAGGCATTCTGAGCCCTCACGCCACCAAGGAGAGAGAACATGTTGAGAATATCTGGCGTGTTCAAGAAATGTGGGTCATTTTAGCTTTCTTCCATATGTGGACATTTTGCTATAGATATTTCGACAAAAAGTCACCCAAGGAAATTGCTACACTCAGGGGATGTTTTGAAAAAAAACTTGGCTTATTCCTAAACTGAACACTGAATCATAAGTCCTAAATTACTGAATCCTAAAAGCGGAAAAAGCTTCGAAAGTTTTGATCCTGCTTGGGAACAATCGCCTTTCATTAATGTTTGGAAGTTATTGAATGCTCCAAATATCAGATATTGAACTGTCTGTTTAACATGATTCAGGAATAACTTCATCACCAAAGTATAATTTTTCCAGAACTCAGCATGCGCATGGTTACTTATGTCAGTCAGTCAGCTACTCACGATCCTCTATATATAATAAAAGTATATATTTTTCCTGATTCAGATATCCATCAGCTTCTTCTTTGGCAAGTTCAAACTTTCTAGCGCCCTCTGTTTTCCTGGATCGAGAAAATCCGCCTTTTGCAATATATTTGCCGTACGGCGTTTTAGCCAAAAATAATATTTTTTTAAAACCCAAATCAATCCTCAGAGAACTACATGCCACAAAGTTTCAACCTTATACGTCTGCCCTTTTCGCTGGTGAAAAAACATGTCTGGAAAAGCCGACGCACGCAAAAGCTATGCCCAGAGGGAATGCACCATGAAAGCTGAATACTCCCTCAGCTCAGTAACATCATGGCACTTACACGGTTGGCTAGTTTTACCTTTCCATTTCTGTCTAATTCGCTGCGTCAATATTTTTCTTTAACCCCTTGTTTAAGTAGTCACATTCATGCAACCACCCACAAAGCTGTGCTCTGAGGAGACGTATCAAACAACTTTAGTTTTTCTTTAAATCAACATCACGTCAGTGATGCGTGCGCCAGCTACTTTTATATGTCTGCCCGGTGAATACAAGCCCACAAAGTTTCAACCTTATACGTCTGCCCTTTTCACTTGTGAAAAAGCATGTCTGGAAAAGCCGACGCACCCAAAAACTATGCCAATAGGGAATGCCCCATGAAAGCTGAATACTCCCTCAGCTCAGTAATATCATGTCACTTACACGGTTGGCTAGTTTCACCTTTCCCTTTCTATCCAATTTGCCACAACAAAAATTTTTTCAAAACATCGCCGTTAGAAAATAATCCCCTAGCGGATGTATCGAGACTTAACATTTTGATTTAACTCCTTGTCTCAGTAGTCGCATTACTGGAAAGTTTCTGCTTCCATGTTCATCAGTTTAACTGATGCAAAAAATGTTAGTTGAAAACATCTCCCTTTAAAATTTCTGCCCCCAGGGCATTTACTTCCAAAGTCTGAAGTTTTCTGCGGCATCGCAATAAGTAGCTATGTACCAAGGTTCATCTTTCCACCCCAGCTCAATAAGCCAGGGAAAAAAAATTACATGAAAACGTCGGCACCTAAGAATATTTCCCCACAGGGCATGGATCTGAAGTTGTTCACTTTTCCTGAACTCATCATACCGTCAGCAAAAAAGGAAAACGTATAAGGATGTGACTGAGTGGGACGGAGTTCCCTGATTCTACATTTCAGAAGAAATAAAAAATGTCGGTAAAACCCATCAGGGTACTTCATTTAATTCCCATTTTCCGTTTTTTTTTAATCCAATGAAACGGAGACAGAAACTTTAAAATTCCCTCATAAGAATCTATTTGATGTACAGGACAGTACAGGAAAAATCCTAATTTTGAAATATGTCCTCTTAGCGTACATTATAGGAGGGAAGTTTTTGAAAATGTTTTCTCCACCCTTCTATAAGGGACAGATGAAAAGGATATAAAAGGATAAATATATATATTGTGACGGATTCGGATGCCATCGAGAGGGCTAACTGATGTCCTGGGTTCGGCGGTGCAGTAGTAACACACCAGATTGGCTATCAGGAGGCCCTGGTTCAAATCCTTGATCTTTTGACTTCTCATGCCTTCCAACGCCTTTTAGTCATTCCCCCCTCCGTAACAATGTTTTTTCTCGAGTTAAATGGAGAGACCCAGAAAGCTGAAACCTGGCTTGGATGTGCTTACCGAAACGATGAGTTCAGGAAAAATGCAAAATTTTAGATGAATGCCCTAGGTGATATTTCTTAGGGCCGACTTTTTCAAGTATATTTTTTCCCTGGCGCATTGAGTTAATGTGGAAAGATGAAACTCGGTATATAACTACCTATTGGGATGCGGCGTGCAGAAAAATTCAGACTTTGGATGTAAATGCCCTGGGGCACCAATTTCAAAGGGAGATGTTTTCAAATAATTTTTTTGTATCAGTTAAACTGATGAACATAGAATGCTGAAACTTTGCGGGAATGTGACTACTGAGACAAGGAGTTTCAGAAACATTTTACGTCTCGATATATCCCCTAGGGGAATTTTATTCATGGGGCGATGTTTTGAAAAAAAAATTGTTGCGGCGAATTGGACAGAATTGAAAAGGTGAAACTTGGCACACGTATGACGTGGTATTATTGAGTTGAGGGAGTAAAGTCGTTCCTCGCCACTTCGCGCTGCGACTTTCGCGGCTTCACTGTATCGCGGTTTTTTCAAATATATTCATTAAAAAGTTGATCGAGACAGTGAGAATGATACAGCGCGCGCTCGGTTGTCTGAGTCAATTTTACACCCCTGTATTGCAATTAAATTGCCTCGCGCAAGTTCGTTTCTCTAACACACGCTTCTGCATCGCTACGCATCGGAAGCATCTTTGCTCTTGTGTTTTCGATTTCTGAGAACTTTTATCTAAGCCGAACGATGGCTCCTAAGCGTGCTGCTTCTTCTAAACCTTCTGACAATGAAACTAATCGCCGGAGGAAGATGCTTACCATCCAGGAAAAGGTGAAACTCTTGGATATGATTAAAGATGGCAAGAAAATCGTGGAGGTCTAATATGTTTTATTTTCTCTTATTTTGTCTAAAATATTGGGTAATACGAGTGTAATGGTGACTAAAGAGTGTTATTTCATGTCTAGAGTGCTCTAATAATGTTAAAACCCGTATTTAGAAGGTCGTAAACAGGTTTTCTATGCTCTAACTACGAAAACACTCGATTTATAAATAAAGAATCCTACCTCGCGAAAATTCACTTATCGCGGTAGAGTCTGGAACTGATTAACCGCGATAAACGAGGGCCGAATGTATTCAGCTTTCATGGTGCATCCCCTCCGAGCATAGTTTTTGGGTGGGTCGGCGTTTCCAAACAGGTTTTTTTTTCACCAGTGAATAGAGCGAACGTATATTATTGAAACTTTGTGGACATGTAGTTCACTGAGCATGTATTTCGGGAAAATATGGTACTTTTCGATTAAAACGACTTAGGGCACTTATTTTGCAAAAGGCGTATTTTCACGAATTTTCTGATTTAGCAAAACATTGGATGTTAGAATGTTTAAACTCTCCAAAGAAGTTCCTGATGGATATCTGAGTAAAAAAAAAATTATACTTTTATTATATATAGACGATCGTGAGTAGCTGACACATCATTAGCTATTTGCATGCTGAGATCAAGAAAAGTTCTACTTTGGTGATACATGGCAAACAAACTCGGTAGTATTAGATATTCGAGAAAATGCAGTTAACACGTAACTCATTGAACAGAACGATAAACGAACTTCTCTGCTCAATATGTACCTAACAGTACCGGTTTTACCACAAGGTGCTTGGGGCTCTTAGAATACTGAGTACTGCCTTCATGGGAAAATACATTTCGTTGATGGGTGACTTCCAAGGATGCAAATTTCCTGCGCCACAGGCCCCATAATAGTACGACAAAATGCATTTATCGGACTCATTAATTTTAATTCAGCAGTGCATGGGTGGGATAGGGTGGGAAGGAGAGCGGAGGGGAAAACATGTGTATAGAGTCCTGAAAGGACGAAATAGAAAGAAACCTTTGCTTGATGGTTAATTGTGAAAGGACCTTTACAAAGCAATCAGATTATGTAGGGGCTCCATAACCCAATGATCCAGTCGTCTCGTTTCTTTTGTGAGGCAATTAGCTTGGCAACTAGGTAGTACTTAATTTTTATTTGGGTTGCTGAAAGTATGACAAACAAGGATGAAGTGTCTAGTGAGAGCTGTGGCGGGTCGCGGACGAAATATCTGGTAAGGGCAGCTCCTGATATATATCAACAACAAAAAGTAATTGCTCAAACCGGAGGATGTGAAACAAATTGCGTGTTCAATTCTGGCGGCCTGCTTGGCCACGCCACAATTGTGTTTGAGTGTTTTTGTGTGTCTGTGTGTGTTTGCCGGCTCTACAGGCCAAACGCTTAGTGATATATACTTGGGGTTTCAACAGAACTCTTCATTACTTTACATGGATGTGCCTTTGAGAAATGAAATTTACAAATTTGTCTCACAAAAAGGAGGCGAAGCAACTTTCAAGGAAAATCGTAGTTTCACTCTCGTCTCGCCATCTCTGAGATAAACGAGGAGACGAGAGTTGCCTTGCTACTCGCAAGGGAACGCAGGCATTGCTTTCTGCATTGCATAGCGCCTGCTGCTTGAAATACAGGGAATTTAAGCATCCATAATGATACACGAAATGATATGCGAAAGTTCACCAAAGATTGTATTGTTAGCCCTTATCGCCGTCATATTGGTTGATGACAAAATACGTATGTATAGTATACTCGATGGAACCGGCAGTTAACAGTAAAAATAAAAGGTTGTCTGCGAATCGTGACTGCCCTGTTTACTACTTCTTCCCTGTCTTTCTCTATTCGTATGAGCCGATGTACGATGCCAGCCTTTGAAGTTTCTCAGACTGGGACTCCCACACATTTGGTTTCGTTCATTTCTTGTGGTTGCGGTTTCACGCCTGTTCGCCGACACTGAGAGGGTGTATTGCAGATTGCAGTGGGTAATACTCGCGCTAGGGTTGGAAGGTTGCACTCCACGTAGTACGCGTCCTTCAAACTTTATAATTTTTTTTCGCTCTATGAACACTGTAATCCATTGATTTGCTGAAGTGTCATGTTAAATGATAGGTGAAATGAGCTTTGACAAATGACATCGGCACTCTTAGCGTTGCATTGCCGTTTCAGTCCCGGGATTTTACTGAATTCTTTTTCTTCCCCTCTGCTCAGGAGTCAGGAGAGTTAGTGATATCAAGAGGCGATTTCGCCACTCTGTACTCCCTCGAGCGCCAACAGCTGACTGCTGACACAAAGTTCCATCCACATGGTCGGGCGCCAAGGATAATTACGTATGAAATGGAACCTGCATGCTGTATACTTATGATTATGATTGTGCCCAAGTAAAAAGCGAACGCTCTCGAGAACGTTCAAATTGTGTTCCATTTTGGACGTCAGACGTACATGGATGACCACCTTTTCTGCTCTCACTAAAGCTGTCGTTTCATCACAAGCATGCGGCATTTGGAGGACATTGGTTCAACATTATTAATATATTCTCCTCAAGCATATCTATTGCATTAATCTGACAACGGCTTGAAGGAAAGGTTCGCTCAACCGACGCTGGATGACGCCAGAGTAGTCGCACATAGCAGGTCGATTAATGATAGCTGATTTATTATTAATGACAGCTGCAATAGCTCCGAATACCTTCCACACGCAAGCAGATCTTACCCCTCATAAACCAGAGGGAAGGTATTTGAATTCTCAAAAAAAAAGGTCTTAAGATGTAATCCAGTTCATCAGAGAACTCTGGCTCGAAGGATAGAGGGAGATGGTTCAGCTAAGAAGGTCATTTCATGCACGAGAAGAGTGAACCGGAAAATATGAAAATAATTGTTATCGGTCCTGTGAGGAGCGGTTCAGTACAAGGCATGTGTTGATACTTGAGTATAAGGTAACTGCAGACATGATGAAGATCAATGTAAAAAGACAATTACCACACGTTGCTCCACCCGACTGTTTCGTAAAAGGGAACAGTCAACCGGACTATTTGAGTCATTAATTTCCTGACCCCTTGCAGGGGAGCAGGGCTTTACTTAGATTGGATGCAATGTAGGTGGTGAAAAGAAGGCATCCAATACGTTAATTCCATATTGGATGACGCCCGGAAAAGAACGATCATAGAACACTTTTCTTTGAAATATCCAATTCTCGTCCAATATGAGTTCATAGAACGCCTGAATTAAACTTTTCTTGTTCACTCTAAATGTCGCATATTTAAGCAGTCAATATAACGTTCCCATGGACTTTCATGGGACGCTTGCAAAACCTTAAATGAAATACTCATTGAACACGTTTAGATGCTACTTGGGTGATAGTATCTGAAGATCATGGTGACTACTTACCCCACAAAAGAGCACTTCATTTCCTCCGGTTTTCGGCGAGTTTATCTGTCACTTGTAATATTAATGGGAAAATCCCTAGTAGCACATAGCATTGAAACAACATTGATTCAAGGTCGATTCGACATTCGAACGTTGAACCAACGTTGAATCAATGTTGATTCAATGTTATATGCTACTAGAGAGGAAACACGAAATGTGTGCTTAGGTCAGTCACTGACACAAGAACTGTTTCATGTTAACAGTTCATATAGAACCGAAATCATGCAAAATCAGTTGAAATCCATCCAACACTTGAGTGAGGGCAGAGGTGCATCCGGCCCGATGAGAGAAGTAGCGGTATTATGATTTCCTACTACACATAGCACATCGGACCGGAAATCGTGTCCATCGGTTTGACTAATGCAAAAAATCATTTGAAAACATCTCCCTTTGAAATGTATGGCATTTCATGGCATTTCATTTCAAAGTCTGAATTTTTCTAAACGCAGCATCCCGGTAGGTAATTATGTATCATGTTTCATCTTTTCACACTAGCTCAATACACCAGGACAAGAAAAAAATATTGAAAACGTCGGCCCCAAAAATATGCCCCCAGGGCATGGATCTAAAATTTTGCATTTTTCCTGAACTCATCGTGTCGGTAGGCACGTCCCTGCAGTCGGCTTTTCCAAACATGATTTTTCACCAGCGAAAAGGGCAAACGTATAAGATTGACACTTGGTGGGCATGTAGTTCACTAAGGTTTGAGTTCGGTAAAAATGGCACTTTTCGGTTAAAACGCCCGAGTGCAACAATTTTGCAAATTTTCCTGAATTTTCTGATCCAGCAAAACAGAGGGTGCTAGAAAGTTCAAACTTGGCAAAGAAGTACCGGATGAATAGCTGAGTAAAGAAACAATTCTATTTTCATCTTATTATAAATAGATGATCGTGATTAGTTGACTAACTGACATAAGTAGCTATTCACATGCTGAGATCAGGAAAAATTCTACTTTGATGCACGCCATAGGGGCACACCTTTTTAGGGAACATACTTTCAAATAGTTTTCTTTTCTTCAATCAAACGGAGTACCATGGAAAGTTGTAACATGGCAAGAACGTGACTGGTGAAGCACTCAGCTCAAATTTCGAATTTCCGAAAAATTTTTTAGGGGCATATTTTTTGGGGACGTCACCTTTTTTAAAGAATTTTTAATATCCTAGACAATCGGCCAGAAATAGAAAAATAGCAACTGGCGCACGCATAACGGACGTGATGTTGATTTCAGGAAGAAGTCAACTATTGTTGCTCGTCTCCTCAGAGCGCAGGTTTTCGGTGGGTCGTTTTTCAAAAAACTTTTTTTTTTCCTGCCAACAAAAAGGGGAAACGTATCAGGCTGAAACTTGGTGGCATGGGGTTCTCTGAGTTTACATTTCTGAAGAAAAAAATGGTCGTCAAAACCTTTAAGTACATTTTTTCAGTCCCATTTTCCTGAGTTTGTTTTTGATCCAACGAAACAGAAACAGAAAATTTAAACATCCCTTAGAAGTGCCTGAGTAGAGGACAAATTCTACTTTTGAAATATGTCCTCTTAGCGTAAATTATAGGAGGGAAGTATTTCAAAATGTATTTTCCACCCTCACAAAAAAGGACACAAGAAATGATTTCAAATTAGGCACAATAGAAATCATATAAGGAAAGATTTTGATAAAAATCAAGGCTTTTGCCCCCATTTATCACGTATCTCAATGGGGACGTACTTTAAATACCTGTTTGCTATTTCGCAAGGAATACATGAATTAATGACTCTCTAAGGTAATGGAGCGCCGAAGGCGCAACCATGGCGAGTTTTTTTGCCCTTCGGGCAACCAAACTCGCTAGTATAATAAATTCACGACTAGCACACCTTGCGAACATCATAATTCCGTTTAATATACATTGTTTTCGTTTTATTTCATGGCAACTGCGTAGATGGGTCAAGGAGTCTCCTGGTAATTCTTAGACATTGCATGGTGAGAGAGTGGTTCTCCTCGTCAGGTAATTGTCCCCTCCCTCATGATGCCCATGGCAACGGGGAAAATAATGTCGAGCTGGAGAGATACGGATGGGAAGAGGAGAGATTCGGTTCAATAATATTTCACTTTCCATCCAGACATTATTCTTCTTGGTCCTCCAAGGAACGTGAGAGGGCGAGATTTGTTAATCGGCAAAAAAACGCTCTTTTCCTAAACCGTAAATATTCATGCGCATGCACATTTTCGCCCCATTGCTAACTGGGGACTACTATTGCTCCAGCCCCTCAATGGTCATCCAAAAGCTTTCCCAAAGGGAATCTATAGTGAAACCAAAGAGGCGGACGTATAATAGTTCATCCAAAGGACAGGTCCACAGATTTTCCTCGGAAGAGACTCCACATCCTATCCTTATCTCTCCACCAATACATTTTTCCCCGTTGGCATGGGCAGCATGGGTCTTATGGGGAAGGAAAATAAATACTTCACAAGGGAACCTCACTCTCACCATGCAATGTGTAAGAATTGGCAGGTGTCTCCTTGAGCTGTGTTACGTCTCTCAACAAATGAATTAATTAGAATGACTTCATTTCTTAGGCTTGTACGAGGGAAATTATTGAGTGGATGATGAAAGCTTACGCAGAACAATTTCTTAGCATTTTGGAAATCGGGAGACATACGGCTGCGGAATGAGCGCGACCTCGCTTATATTATGGGAACTTTGTGTTCCTTGAACGAACATCTAGATGTTAGGTTAGATGGAAGGCCTGAACGGGGCGGGGATTCCATCCAAGGACAGCCATTGGAAGACCATTAGAAGTTGCCCTCGGAGGTTCCATTGCTGGAAGTCCAATGGATGTCCAAAGAAGGAATGACACAACCTTACGTTCGTATTGTCATAATCTAAATGAAATCATGCGCTGGTCCAAATATATTGTCACATTATCGATATATTGATTGAAGTTATTGGGTTGGGACCTAAGATGGGAGAGAAGAAAAAAAGAACACAATAAATCCTACGATCCTTGTAACACCATTCCATAAAACCTTCATTCAATAAGAGGGAAATAATTGAGTGTTCGACGTAGGGAAATTTTTCTCGAATAAAACTCAGAATGCATGAGAATATATCGACCCATGGAGATGGCATCCTATGTACATCCAACGGACAACCGCCTCTGGACTAATATCCATCTCTGGACAACTGGACTGTCCATGGACGAGTTTTGGATCACCCATGGCTACTTGGTTTGGGTATGGAAGGTTGGAACCAATTTATGAAACGCGTGAATGTTCGCCTTTGCTGCATACACTCTCTAGCTCAGTCTCGGTCCAGGATGTGAAACCCTTTAAATCCCACGCCCGAGTATCCTCGGAAGGAAACTCGGAAGTTAAAGGGTTAATGAAGTCCGCGTCAGAGATACAGCACCAATAGAACACTAATCAAATTCGTTTGAACTTTAACACCTTAATTGGAAATCCAGGGAATAGGTAGTACTGTACTTCAAATGTTGATTGGTGAAATCTGATGAGTATCGTAATATAGCTATTAATACATTTTTTCATGGCAGGCGAACGACAAGAAATTAGGGATTTGAACAAAGGAGGTTCCCATCCTGCAACGACTTCACATAGTTCTAGAGTCCCAGCTCTTCCCATGATTGAAGAAAGTTATGAAAACAAGCCAACAAGGCATTTCAGCTAGTACTGGGACAGTCAAACCGAAATCAATACATGCATTTTCTTTATTTACACACATTGGAATAATCTTGCAGAACAGGATGAAGTTAATGTAGCATGTCATATTTGAACTCTTTTTACCTTTGGCGCCCAATTAAGTTATTTTAAACCTAACGGGCGAATAGAGTCATTCCATTTCCAGTGGTCCAATTTTTGAGGTGTTGGTTGCTTCACTGACTGGGATTTTGGTGTAAAAGAGCATGCTTACTATCATCAAATATCAAGCTTAACAAATTAGTCATAGACCCATGAACATCTTGGTCGAACATCAGCTGCAATTTACTATTTCTTAAAAAGTTTTAACACAACAAAATTTGATTGCTATAAATCACCACGTAACTTTGCTTGACCATATCTTTTGAAATGACTCAGGCATTTCGCTAATATTTGGCAGAGTGATTTATGGGCCTAAACTCTTTTTTTCATGCTAAAAAAATGACATACCATGTAAATAGGTGGCGCTGCTGTCGACATCAGCGCCCTCTATGGACATGCAGTGCCATCTTGCAGCATAGAAAAAACCCCCTTGACTCATGAACCTCTCCACCATAAATCAGCTGAATCTGACTGTCCCTTGAGAAGTAATAGTTTATCAAAATTTGTTGGTGATTTCAGGATTACCAATTCTCAAATAGAGATATTCTATCTCAAATGCAAGTAGTAAACCTAGGATTGTGGGTTTCCTTGTTCCATGCAACCCTTAACGAGTTTCATGTGATGCAATGCTTGATAGCCTAAAGACACATTGCATCAGAATTCAGTCTCCCCTGTCAAACTTAAATCTCCATTTAAGTTATATCATTTTTCTGTTTCCATGCAGAAAGGTGGAATATGGAGTTGAATTGCGACGCCTAAAAAGCATATTCAAGACTCATGACTCTCTTGTCGACATGGATACCTTCCTCGATAAATTAGCTGACAGGGATGTCATTTCAACGGCTAAGGAAAGAGAAAGTAAAGTAATTCCGGAATATTTAAAAAAGGTTGATATGGTATTTTTCACACTTCTTGAAAGAAATTCTAAACCGACGTATGAGAGTGTCGTGGAGATTCTGGGGGAAATGCAGAGAGGCGACATCATCGAGCGACTTCAAAAGACATCCGGTGAGTCATTTCATATCTACCAGATTAAACGAAAAATAATATCAATAAAGTCCTGTAGTACGAATTACCTTTCTTAAACCTTTTCCCAATGAAAATTGCTCATCACCTCGTATTCTTCTCAAAGAGCATATGGACTAGCAAAATTGGGCAAGATTCCTACCTTCGTGACTACTGAGCAGCGGTCGCTTTATTAGCCGTCGAGAGCCAATGGAATGGCCACCGAGGTCACCAGACTTGTCACCCCCGGACATTTTCCTAAGGGGTGTTCTCAAAGATCAGGTGTATTCCTCCAAGCCCAGGACTGTTGGGCAGCTGAAAGTCCCCATCTGGGCTCTAGTCACAGCAATTGATCAGGAAATGTGTTAGAAGTCTGTCGCTCGATCCCTTCCAGATTGTGCAAATACTTGTTGCTCGATGCGGCTCTTGGTTGTTGACTGAGTTGTTGTAGAAACTGAGATTTTCTGTATGATTAGTTCATTTGTTGGCGTAAAAAAACTTAGATTCTTTTTGAACAGTGTCGTTTCAGCAAACGTTCAAACGTTGGGAGATAATAAAAAATCACCCTGTACAAATGATATTTGAAAACACCCCAGAGGAAAAATTCGGAGGAAGTCAAGACTGATGACCTCTAGGGCGATTTCCTTGGTCCTCGGAGGCCAATTCAGCGACTGCTGGGCAGTAGTCAAGTGGGTGCTCATCTGGAAAATAATGGAAAATTTACGTTAATGTCAAATCTGTAAAACTGCATATGCAAAAATAATAAATAAAAAAGCATAATTAAAAATAATTCACTGATCGACTCTAAGTTCTCCATTTGATTACATTCTTTGTAGAAGTTTTTTTTTCGTTAGATCAGGCAAGACGGTCCGCACCATCGCTTCCATTCAGTACCTTTTTGGTTTACGTTTCATGCCATGGCCGATTTAATTGAGTTCTCATGATTGATGAAGTCAAAATAATAACGTCAGTTCTTTGTTTCATATGTCGTGCATACTCATCCCATCAACATTTTGGCGATTTTTGCGAGGTGAGGTCGAACGCGAATAAAAATGCTGTAGCCAGTCCTACAGGACAGCGATGAGGCAGTCGCTGCTGTTCAAAAACGATTGATGCTGGCGCGGAAACAACGTTTTCCTCTTGCTTGCCGGTCAATTGTGCTACTATTACACCACGGAACTCGGGACATTTAGTCATGCCTCTCCATGTCATCGCAATAATTACAGTCGTTTCCCGCAGTGAGCAATGTCAGGCTGCATATTTTGCTGTAGGGAAGGGGCATTTGTTTCATATTTCTGCTACAAAGGGAAAGTGCTCCTGCTGCAACTCACACTTCACCCTGAGGCTCTGAAAGTGTTGTTTACTGGTGCTAATGTGGCGGCGAGGCATTTTCAGAAATTTTTCTTTAGTTTTGTGGGCACATGCGCCAACTTCCTTCTGAGCTGAAGTGGAACAACTTCTTGGACATGACCCGCACTGTTTCAGAATCAGTGGTATCTGCACCATAAGCTAATGCTAATAGCCCATCAGCTAATCGGTGATGCAAGAGTATTAAATTCCCTGGGACAACGAAAGCAGAAAAGTCGTTTTGAGTCTCATGAAAACCTACTAAACCGAGGTGTTCACAATGGAGATTGTGGCAATAAGCTCGAATATCATGATGGTGTTTGGGAAGAAAATCCCCCTGTGTACTGTAAGCTTTATGTTTATAAATCTAATAGAGCGTTTCGGTTCCGAATGGGTAATGCGATGAACAGAGGATGTGAAGCAGACGTTAGGCTCACAATAGGCGAATCAAACTTTCGCCTATTAAACGCCGGCGTACAGGCCGCAGGCCTGTAGTACCACTTTAAATAAAATAATGAAACTATGAATTCTGGAGGAAGCAAGTATCGATATTGCACACTGAGCTTGATCAATCTATTTGATCAAATGAATCTTATTGTTTTGGACTGGCAGAATAATGTCTGGAATTAATTTGAATACGGAAACCTCTAAATTAAAATGACACCATAATGAAGCTTTCATCTGAACTGGAGGGGAAGTTGTTGTAAAAATGGTTTCACATTTCCAGTCCGTATGGGCGCTGGGAGCGAAAATTATGTCCCATTAAAATACATGTATCTGTGGGAGAGATACAACTTCAGTTTCTGAAATCTATTCCTCTACGTATATGGCGATTTTCGTCAAAATCCGAGATGGTGGAGCTCACTCGCTGGTCGATTTGGCGTGGAATAGTTCAGAAGTCTATCAGTCTTCTTTGAGTGTCATGTTGGCATCATGTCGATAGACTTCAGTATTTTATTTCCTCGAAATTCTTGAACTTTCTCCACATAAACTACTTTTTTTCAGAATGCAAAATGGCATTTATCAAGAGGGATGCTATACCTCAGGACATGTCAAACGAGAGTCTTCGCAATAATTCCACCATACCATATCAGATGCATTACAACACGAATACTGGGGCTGAGGTAGGATTGAATAAGGACGCAGTTCATGGATCCTCTCCAAGGTGAGTCCTTTGAAGAATTTCACGTACTTCAAATGCATTTATCAGAGCAATGTTGCTGCATATTGCATTGAGCCTTTTATCATCGTCTGGCATGGTTTTGCCACAAGAGAATGCTCATAATTTCGTGTTATTTGAACATTTTCGGGCTTACTTCTGGATTTTAGAGGACATCTTTCATTTAATTCATCGCAATATCCACGGGCTTTTAATAGTTTTACTTAGAAGGTAACTCTTTAAAATGTATGACTATGCGAGTGGGATACTTTCGACTTTAGGTTTGAATTATGTTTTAAAATATGAGATCGAGATTCAGGGATTGAATTTTAAACCTTTTTGCGCACAGTAGCTGAAAATTGTGCAATATGGTCTCTAAGCAATAGGTTTTATTTTACTACCTGGCTGAGTGTTCGATGGTCAGCGACATGGGTAAGGAGAATTTTTGCGTCCTGTTATTAATCTTGTCTCATTCTATTATGATGCGTGCTTTTTTGAAGCCTAATTCCTAAGCTACACAAATCTTTGAACATGTCCTCCTTTCAGCCTCGAGACCGATTTGTTCCCAGAGACACCGTTGCGTGACAAGTTACAGGTTACACACAACATGAATAAACAGGTAAACCTTTATTTAACTATGTTATCTCATAGTTCATGTCTACTGACAAAAATTTAAGCCCCCCGACTTATTTTTGGACATAAAAGATCAGCTGTCTATATCTGCAATCAGTATTTCTGTCTAACCCTCTTGAAGTAACGCCACTGGATTATTTAGGGCATTGATTGGCTGTTGTGACATTCGGAGATCACATTTCGTTGTTTTACTAGTCTTATCGAAAAAATAACGCAGCAGCTCCTCAAGAACATGGCGAACATTCTTTTACGATAACAGGGGCGCTTGAACCCAATGGGGGAATGGGGGAGGGGGCATTTCAGGCCAATTGACCAATATTATGTTTACTCCTTGTGGTGATGACGAGAGCAAAAATATATTTACGTTAAGAAACTGAGCCAGAGGTGTACTATGGCTATAAACCGTACATAGGTCAAACCTGCATAGGTGCGTAAACATATAAAACTTGTTCAAAGTGGTAACCTAATAAAACGAAAAAACATTATTGGGCACATGATATTAACATATAATACACTAATAATAACTCAGACACGAGGGACGTTCAGAAAGTTCAGGGAATTCAGTAAGTTTGCAAAGGAAATCGAGCTTTTCCTATTCTGATTAGAGGTTTGAATAAAGGATTACCTTATTTTATTTTTAAATTCACAATATCGCAATATTCAAGCAGCGGAAAAGATTATAATTAAAAATCAACGAGTTACCGTTTAGGAGCTGCTATTACCTCGGGGGTCAGCGGCAAGCCTCATGAGACTCTTCATAAACATCTCGGTATGACGTAAGTTTATGCTAGATGGGTGCTTCACCAGTTGGGGCCGGAATAAATAGTTGATCGAATGGAAACGTGTCAAGAGCTGCTTTAACTTAGCCAAGAATACGAAGAGAGGTTTTTTTGACCGTATTATCACAGTAGATGAGATGTCGCTTCTCAACTTTAATCCTGAGACCAAATCGCAATCTAAGGAGTGGCGCCGATCTGAAGAAGGACCTTCTTTTAAGCCTTGAACAGGGAAGCCTCTTCGGGGAAGGTTATAATTACGGTTTTCTGTGATTGAAAGGGGATAATAGCGATCGACCTACCACACGGTACCGCAATGCATTCAGAATACTAATCTAATCTGCTTTTGGCCCCTCTCCGACAGGCTTTTATTGTAAAATGCCTGAGGAAGTTACATTCACAGCCACTTCTTCAGCAGGACAATGCGAGCTCCCACACCCCGCACCTAAATAGAGCAGCCATGGCAGAATTGAGGTGGGAATTGCTCCCGCATCCGCCCTACTCGCCAGATCTGCCTCCCAGTGACTACCACCTCTTCAACGAAGTGAAAAAGTCTCAAGCAGGAGTGCATTTTGATTCCCTCAATGCAATGGAAGCTGCACTCAACAGGAGGATCAGAAATACTCCGTTAACTAGCTTACTTAGATAACTTAGAAGTTTTTCTGACAGTCTGAGGAAACTGATTCCACTCCGGAGAAAGTGCTTGGAACTCAAGGGGGCCTATGTTGAAAAGTCATATTAATAGTATAATGGTAATGAATAAAGAAATTCCCTGAACTTTCCGAATGCCTCTCGTATATAAAACTTTGCGACAAAAATACTTGCTTTCCAGAAAAGAAGCCAGTCATTTGGCGTCTATTGCGATATGCAAATGTTAATAGTGAATGTCCCCTCACTTCTGGAAGTACCTGAACATGGACGGTCAACTAGTGGTTCAACTATTTTTCCAATTCCTATATTCCCAAGGAGTCTCTTTAGAATACTTAGCATAGTTACAATCACTAGCATTCATGGAAATACAAGGAATAATGGCCTTTAAAAGTTTAAGACGCAGCTTACACAAATGACTACATTTTCTCGTTAGGGTCCATTGAACCTAGAGCGGTAGCTAATAGGTGAAGAACTGCCAAAGAAATCAAAACCCTTAACATATAGTACGGGCTTACGCTTCCATGTTGCGTCAGTGTGTGGAGAAAATATGTACCTTTGAAAAAATTTCATGAGAGAAATGAGAATATTATTCTCAAATATGATGATTATTTTAAGCTACCAATAACAGAAATTGAAAAAAAAATATCAAGTTAAAATCGGTATTTCATATCATCCGAGCCAAATAACTGAATAATGAAACTATACTTACGTAAAATGATATCAAGCTTTCTCTAAAAATGCATTGACTTATTTTATATTTCTTCGGCAGGATGGATTCACATGCAAATTTTGCAGTGACCTCATTGACTTCGCTTCTCCAGTGAAGTCTCAGCAGCAAACTGACATTGACGTGCGAAAGAACCTCAAGGTTAGTGTGTGTTTTTTTCGATATGCCGAACCAATCAATGCAAGCAATAGGAATCATGGGTGATCATTTTCCCCGAGACAATTCCTGAAAAGACGTTAAAGCATCACTTGCCAGAATATAACGTATTGAAGTGCAGTCCATGTTATCACTGAAAGGGGGTTCTGGTCAAACATTGTTTCTCATTTTATTAGGCAACTATTAACATGCGTAGTTTAAGGGCATCAGGATCACCTAACCTAGAACTCATCCAGGTGTTTTCTTCTCTTATGCTTTCATTACCTCACGCCTCTTGCTGGCAAACAGGAAGTTAGGAAAGACAACATGAATATACAAACCTTTGTTACCTCATTAGCATCCCAATATTGTATCAATATCAACTGCTGCCAAGGAATATACATATCGGCCCGATGTTGGCATCCATCTTGAACCAATAATGGGATTACTATCATACATGAAAAATATCAGGACAATATTGGCGTCAATAGTTTCCCTAAATTCCCTAAATGCCCCCTCCACATAACAAAATGTACAGCCTGACAGAGCTCGCTGCGGCAAACGACTGTAACTATTGAGACGACATGAGGATGCATGGAGATACAAAATGTCCCGAATAATATGGTGAGATGGTAGCACACCTAACCGGCAAGCAGGATGTCCGGGTCCAATTCACGGCCGCCCCTGCTTTTCCGCTTTTTCCTGAGTGCTGCGTTCCTTGCATCAGGTTGCTCAGCTGGCTGCACGGCTCTCCTATTCCTGAGCTCAGTATTCGCTGTCTCTTGCTGCTCAGCGGTCTGAGCGGCCCAACTGCATTGACAAACGTTGTTTCCGCGCCAGCACTAATAGTTTATTCGCGTTTAACCTCACCTCGCAAAAATCGCCACCATTTTGATGGGAGCGGGCGCGATCCGCCACGCCTGACCTGAAGAAAAAAAAATACAAAAAAATACTTCTACAAAGAATGTAATCAAATAGAGAACTTGCAATCGATCGGTGAAAACGTGACAAGCATTCAGGTAGTAGCACCTTTTGATTTACACAACTAAGTATGAAGCTTATGGAAATAATATGAGGCAGAACCTGTGGCTCAGACTAGCATAGCCCTATTGACCTGGCGCTAAGAGCGTTGGATGGCCAAGCCTATGGCTTAGAATAGCATAGACTCTGACATCGAACCTGGCGCTTTGAGCGGTGGATAACATAGCCCATGGCCTAGGATGGCATAGCCCTACGGACCTGGCATTTTCAGCGGTAGATGGCCCAGTCTATGACATAAAATGACAGAATCTCATAGGTGTTGCGCGTTGGGTAACGCCACCACCACAATTTTCGGGCTCTTTGAATTATAGAATGGTCTTACGAAAACTCACTGATATTTTCTGCAGTCCCTGCTATATTCTGAGATAGTACGACATGTGCGTTTAGTGCATTTTGCAGAGGTATTTCAGTCTGGGAGGAATCTTTCTCCACTTGCAGCCTCTAACGGAACTTTGTTTCTATCGAAGCCGGTGCAGAATATCCTGTCTCACACACATACGGGGTAGCGAAGGGAAGCTGCGCCCATGCTGCCTTGCTTGGGAGCAGGGAATATTCAATGTTGAGTTCCAGCCAGAACGAAGAGAGCGACTGAGAGGAACATTTCTGTTTTTAAACTGCGGTCCCATGATAAGTATATCAGCTGGTCTTTCTCTGCACTAAGACAGGACAGCATGAGCTTCTGGATCGTCTTTTAATGGGTTTCGTATCCAATCATAGCCATCAACGCCACTCTGCAGTTCCGAGAAGAAACTGCTGAACTTCTCTCCCAGTACAGGCAAATGCGCTTCTATGCCGCCTTCCACTTCCTTGTGACACTTCGCTGTCATCCAGAAACTGGTTCAGCAGAGGGAACATGCCAATAGTCCCATCAGAAAAACTTATTCCATGCCTTGAGTTTCTTCTTAAATGTATATACTTTGTCATTTAGATGGAATATGCGAGAGTCATCTCCTTGGAGTTTCAGATTCATGATGATCATGAATTAAAAATACGCGTCCGGTATGCCAACTTCATTAGCCAAATGTCATCGGAAAAGTGATATGCCAGCTCAAAATGTCTACCTCACAAGAACTCCACGCGCTTGTTTCTCAGCTCCCATACGCGTTGCATGATAGTATTTTGCCTTGGGAAAGTCATCGTGCTTCACTATGAAGCAAGAGCGATTCATGTTCCGCATCAATGCCTTTGCAAATTCTGCAAAGCATCGAGAGTTCAACTGTCGGGCCTTCACAAAACTCACCACTTTTATGGCTATGTCTAGGAATTCGTGCATTTCTGAATTCATTTCTGTGATGGCGAAGGGTATCTCTGTGATGCATGCAGTAATTGGTAGGGTTGTAAAATTATCGATGAGGGCATTACTCAATTTACAAGTAATTTACCGTTGTAAATTACTTGGTTACCTGTACTCCAAGAGAGCCATATTTAAACTTTCTTTTAAGTTTCAATATCTTCCTTCGGAACCCATGCATAGCAAAAGCAAAATCCCACTTGGAAAATATTGAGAGGGACAAATATGTGGATACTAGACTATGGATGTGGATGTAGAGAGTGCTGCTAGATCTTTTCTATTTGCAGCATAATACACCCCCCAAGGGCCAGATTTGGAAAATTTCAAAAAAGCACAGATAAAATATTTCAAATATCAAAATTAAATATCTTAATATCAAAACCTGACTCTTCTAAGTTTCGAAATGCATACTAACTCAAGAGGTTTAGTATGCATGACCCATTTCTAGTAGCAGGTCCCATTGGAACTGCTGGAGAAGAAGCAGTATTACCTTTCATCCTAACTTTGGAAGAAGTCCTGCAGTTTAATTGCAAGCATCGCGAATGATATGGTCTTTAAGGTGTTTCGTTACGCAAAGTAGCTTGCTACTTTTGAAAATTAAAATACATTTTAAAAAAAAGAAGCTTTAGGGGATCCCCGGCCCCGAAAGAACAAATCGACGGGATTGCTGTGCCCCATTTGAGGCAGAGCAATGCATGGATATCCTCAAATTATCGAATTCGTTCCCAGTATGAATGTGATTCAGACATGGCCTATATCTCAGCTACATCATGTTCAGTGGTGAAGAGAAGTTTCACTAGGAATGGAATCGTGAACAAGCAAGATTGTCAAGTTTGTAAGAATGAAAATACATAAGCCTATGAGGCGCAACCCCTTCATTTTTAAAAAGTCAGAGTTTAGGCTCCGGTTTGGAGCGGATGCTTGATTAAGCCTCTCTTCTTCCACACCACCGTGAATGGAGAGCGCCACTTCGTTCTGAAAAAAAATACATATTTTGGTCAGAGATTCACGATTCGTTAGAAGCTGGATATATTGTTTTCACGCCAGATACAGCGCCTCCTCATTTCTCCAGGGAACTGAGAGAACGGTTGGATGCCATTCTTCCTTATGAATGTCGACTGAATGGCTGCCACGAATTCCACATGTTACTCCTTGCAACTTCCCTCCTTCCTTTAATGTATAGTTAAACTAGCAGAGGTACCCGGCGTTGCCCGGGTGAATTTTGCCCCCGTCCTTTCCAATTTGCCTGCTCTATCCCTGCGCAGGGCTGGATTAACCCTTTCAATCGCAACGTCCAGTTTTCCAGACGACGTA
>CAJPEV010003992.1:0-25846 GCA_905338385.1 Darwinula stevensoni
TTCAGCCTTTTTTTAATATTCAGCCTTTTTTAACATTCAGCCTTTTTTTTAATATTCAGCCTTTTTTTAATATTCAGCCTTTTTTAACATTCAGCCTTTTTTTTAATATTCAGCCTTTTTTTAATATTCAGTCTTTTCTTTTGATGTTCCGCCTTTTTCTTTAATGAAGGGTTTATTAATGAAAGAGCCCCGTCGGATTCGGAAGAGAAGCTCATTAGACATATTGAAATGCAAATATCTAATGGAATTCTCGGCGAGACCATTCGTCTTTTTGTTGCATGAGCGATTCCGTTTCGATGCAATTTCAGATGGCTTTGCGTTCCATCTAAATGGCAACCTTAAATATGTGAGACCGTGAGGACCGATGATGAGAGGGCGGGGCGGGGCGGGGCGGGGCGTGTGACTTTTTTTTAATCACGACATTTCCTGCAGTTTCTTCGCACTCGTGACGTCGGCGTGTTCGAAGTCGAGGAATCCGATCGTGCATGCTTGAGATGGCTGCATCGGGAAATAGTGTGGATCCTTTCGGATGGTGTGGATCCTTTCGGAGTTGATTTCGGGAAGTACGAGTGGCGGTCAAAAAGCCTTTTAAATTTCTCGCTCATACGCATACGCATGATGGAAAATAGGTTTCGCCAATACGGCTTCTCGACGTTGTCCTCCTCGATGTTCGTGTACCTTTTGGACGATGTGGGAGCCTCTCGGACGATGTGGGAGCCTTTCAGATGATGTGGGAGCTTCTCGAGGCCATCTGCGATCCACCGTTTCGGTGTGTTCTGCACCCACGCCGGACAGCTTTTTGTAACTGCAGTGCTGGTACTCCACGATGCAGATCCAGATGTTTTCTTTTTTTTTTCGGAAGACTCGTCACCGCCGATGAGACTCGGTTCCATCACTTGGAATCAGAGACGAAGGCGCCACCGAAGCGACGGAAGAATCGAAGACGGTTCGAAATCGAAGACGGCTCCACCCGCCGGGAAGCAGATGCCCGCCGTG
Organism: Darwinula stevensoni; assembly: GCA_905338385.1. Taxonomy (NCBI): domain Eukaryota; kingdom Metazoa; phylum Arthropoda; class Ostracoda; order Podocopida; family Darwinulidae; genus Darwinula; species Darwinula stevensoni. Next base: position 997 of record CAJPEV010003992.1, read on the forward strand.
TTTAGGGACCGTCGCGGAATCGCACTCGTCGATCGGTTTCCGAAACGTCAGACGATCGACGGGGACGCACGTGTGGCCACCTCGACGGGTTCATTCGGCGGAAGCGCCACGGCAAACGGCACGGTCCCGGACGGTCCAACCTCCCCCGCACCGCCCCGATTTCGTCCCCGGCGGTTGCCGGTCGCTTGGCGACACCGACGAGTCGTTGCGGGGACGGCACCTTGCGCAGACGCCGACCAGAGGCTCCCACGTCGTTCGAAAGGTGCACGAACGTCGAGGGAGATCTCGTCGAGAAGCTCTACCTGTGAAACCTGCGTTCCGTCACACGTGTGCGTGTGAATGAAAAATTGAAAAGGCTTTTTCACCGCCCCTCGTATTTGGTGTGAAGGACAAAAAAAAAACTGGGGCACGTGTCGGATTGGGACATTCTGTCCGAAAACATTCGCGTTTTGAGTTTCTTTTGAAGCAGGCAGCTCCCCTTTATAGATGATTTTTTCCCAGAAGCCACCGTGCAGGTATCGGAGGGTAGTCGAATTTCCGCGTCGCATTCGCCTTTCTCGTCACCGAATCCGAATCGGGAAAAACGAGATTTCTCGCTCCCGCACCAGACCGCGACGCCTTAAAATCGCTCGCGAGAGCCCAGCGGATAAAAAAAAAATGTGGATCCCGTCCTCGAACTCCCTCAGCCACGTGAAGGACATCCACTCGGTGCTGGAGGTGACCGTCTACGACGAGGACCGAGACAACAAGGTGGATTTCCTGGGGAAGGTGGTCGTCCCGCTCCTGTCCATCCGCAACGGGGAGCGGAGGTGGTACGCGCTCAAGGACAAGAAGCTCACCGGACGGGCGAAGGGGTCCTGGCCTCAGATATACCTCGAGATGAACCTCGTGTACAATCCGGTAGGTGGTGCGGGCGAGGAGGAGGGAGGGAGGGAGGGAGGGAGGGAGGGAGAGAGGAGGAAGGAGGAGGAAGGTGGAGGGTGGAGGTTTGCGTGACGGTTTCGTCGTAGATTCGGGCGAGCGTGAGGACGTTCAACCCGAAGGAGGAGAAGTACACGGCGACGGAGCAGAAGTTCAATCGGCACGTGTTTCTCAGGAACGTGACCCGGCTGAGGGACATCGCGATGTCGTTCGTCGAGACCTCCAAGTTTGTCGGGTGAGGGCACGGTTTCGGGGGAAGGGCAATGTTTCACGAATCCATTTATTTATTTATCAAATGATTGCGGGACAGGAGTTGTTTGGAATGGGAGAGTCCATCCCGGAGCATTTCCGCCTTCATCGTCTTCCTCGTCGTGACGTACTTCTTCGAGTTCTACATGATTCCGGTCGCGCTCCTCCTCCTCTTCCTGAAGAACTACCTGGTAAGACGGCTCCGTTTCCTCTCGGCGGATTCCGCTCGTGCCGCTGACCGAGCCGAAGGTCCTCCGGCAGTTGCTGTCCGGGACGAGTCCGGGACCCCGGACGCACGCGGACGACGACGACGAGTTCCCGGACGACGAGGGGGACGAGGAGGACGACAAGGTAATTCCACGGCGATTCGGTCGTTCGAGGTCGCACGGGGTCCTAAAGCTTCGTTTTGGGATCGGCTTAAAGATGAGCCACGTAGTCTGTCGCTTGCATCGACGAGCACGTAGTTTTTAATTAGTGCTTTTTTTTTGTGAGGAAAAAACGGTCTTTCGGTGTCAGTAGAGGATGGACTGCATGACGCGTCCGTGTCTTTCCTTTTTCTAGCCCAGACCCGCTGAGGTACGTTGCATGCATTCATACCGTCGGCTTCCTCTCTTCTCTGCCCTTTTCTCTCGGTCTTCTTCCTTCTTCTCGGCGGGGGGACTTTCGCGTCGGATGCATGCGATCGCACGCCCGACTCCCTCCGACCGCACGGACGTTCGCGTCCGCTCTTGGAGGTCGCCGTCGAGCGATTCCCGATCCCCCGAGTCTCGTTCCCTCAGGAGGAGAAGAAGACGCTGAAGGAGCGGCTGCAGGCGATCCAGGAAGTGACGCAGACCGTGCAGAACGTCCTCGGCTACATCGCGTCTCTCGGGGAACGCATCGCCAAGTACCGGCCTCCCTCGTTCCGCTCCCGCATTCCGTGCCGACGTCGGATACCGGCATTCCGCGTCCTCTCTCTCCTCCTTAGCACGTTCGCCTGGACGGTGCCGTTCCTGTCGTGGCTGGCCATCGTGGCGCTGGCGGTGGCGACCGTGATACTCTATCTGGTGCCGACGCGGTGGCTCGTCCTCGCCTGGGGCATCAACAAGTTCGCCAAGAAACTCGTGCGGCCGCACTCCATCAACAACAACGAACTCCTCGACTTCCTCTCTCGCGTACCTGACTCCGACGAGTTGGTGAGTTGCTTTTTTCTCGGTTTCGTTTCGGTCGCGGGGTTCCCGGGGTCGATTTCGATGCGAAGACGGGAGAATGATGCCGGGATGAAGTGCGGTGACCGCAGGAAGGGGCCGATTCGAAGTTTTGGACACGACCGGCTATTTCTTCTTTTTTTTTCATAACGAAAGACATTGTTGAGATGCGAGGTGCGAGCCACGACGTCGGGGTCGGACGAATTTTTGCGTCGACGCATCTCCGCAGAGGAAAGCTGGTAAATCGGCGTGATTTAGCAGGCCGTTAATGGGGAACGGGACTTTCGCGTCGACCTTCAGGAATCGCCGACATCAGATAAATAATTGAAGGAGGTGTAAAAAAAAAAATGGAAGCCCGCTTCGATATACGTTCATGCATGAAAGATGGATGATGCGACGATTGCAAAGGAGGGAGGAGAATGGGACCGTCGTGACGCGAGAGCATCCATTGTCTTATCGTGCGGCTGCATCCCGCGTCCTCGAGGGCTTTTCCCACGGGTATCAGCTCGGTCCTTCCCGGCTTCCTTGCGGCGCAGGGCATTCGGTGCGGGTGGGATGCTTAAGAGGACCCTTCGAGAAATCCGAGTCCATTGGCACCCAGATCATGGGAAGGAGTGGGCTTCATTTTTCTTGCCTCTGATCATCTAGCGACGTTGGGAATGGAAACTAATGAAGAGATAAAAAATGTTGACGTGATCCTGAACCAAACTGCCGAGAGGAATGTCAGAGATCGGCTCGAGGGGGGGGGGGGAATGTCGGGAAGGAAAATTGGGTTCCCTTCATTGCTGGGGCTTCCCTCAAGTAGCATCCACGTTCAATGAAATAATTGAATTGCGGAGATCGCGGTTTCCCTCGCTCGGCTGCTGCGAATAAAAAGAAGTCCAAATTTCCCCCACATCAAATAGAGGTGTAAAGCGAACGCAAGACCCACACGATGGGAATTTTGAAACGATTCTACTCGTTCCTAGTACGGTGTTCTGAAAATGAATTCGTACCACCTTTAACCCTTGCTTTTCGATGGAGGAATCCTCCCAACCCGACATCTAACGCATGTAGAGTCGACCACAGTGGATTGGAGAACGTTGAAGACGAGAATCGCGTATGAAGGAAATGAGTTTTGTCTTTTGCCAGGAAACTGATGGGTTGGAATGCCAAAGGGTTTACAATAGGGTCCCGGAGAACGAGTAATGAGAAATCGCTCCAGGGAAATTTTAAGAGAAACGATCAAGTGTTAGTAGAAGGGAGGAAGCATGCAGAAGCCGAATACAAGGAAGGATAACCATGGAGCTATGTCTCAGGCTTTAGGTCACGTATCCCATCGCACCTACAGATTGTTACAGATTCTGCTAAATATTGAAGAAAAGAAAAAGAAATGTCGACGGCCATAGCTATCTTGAAATACACAGCCCAATATAGACTTGAAGTAGGTAGAGCATTTGACATGGAAGCCTCGGGACATGAGATTGCATACCTGCCCGACATAGTGCTTGGCAACGATCCTGTGACTCGACGATACGTCGATCCTTTCACGCGGGCCGCGCGACGTCATCTCTGCCGTGCGGCCGCTCCCAAGGGACTGGCCGATTCGTGCGATGTCGCGCTATTAAGCGGGAGGGAGACATCTATCCTCCGGAATGGAAACTATTGTTGGACCTCCTCTGACGCCGCATCGGATGCTCCGTTCGGTTCCCATGGGCGATGTTAAAGGTGGTGCGGGTTCACTTGCGAAAAACACTCTCTCGCATTTTATGCAGGGCCACTGTGGAAATGTCAAGCCTGAAAGATTCTGCTTTCAGCTATAATGGAGAAAAAAGATTCAGTCGTTCCTTTCCCGTTTTAGACTTTCTCCCGTGACGATTGAACATCTCGATTGAAAACGTTGGAGATTCAAGATCTTGCATCATTCCGTAAAAAGTTAAATAGTTCAAAATTGAAATAGTCGCACAAAAATGACCGAAGAACATTTTTGTAAAATTGTCAGTCGTCCCGAGAGGGAGAAAAATCCTTCGATGCATGAGATATGCCAGCCAGATTCGATCAGAAACCTCTCAGAATCTTTGAATATCAAGCGATGGAAAAAAAAACCCCCAAAGCATTCAAATGCTTTAAGGAATTGCTTTAAAATATTTCTTCCCTTTTTAGGTGAAATTCCGGGAGCTGCGGACGTCGTCCTCGAGCCAGTCGGACAAGCGCCGCGACACCCGACACAAAAAAACCAGCTGAGACCGAAGCGAGTCTCGTTCGAATCGCTTGCCTTCTCGCGTTCCTCTTCGTTTCTAGTCCGGTGCCAGTGTGATTCGTGTTTTTTGCGAACAGGGTTCAGGAAGATCATCGTGCCAAGTGTACCCTAGGGTTCTGTGATTATGCGATTTTTGCTTTCAAATTTGCGACGTTTTGGACCCGAGATGCACCTTGTTTCGGCTCAATTACTCTGCACGGATTTTGAGATATCGGGTTACTGTGTTATCGATTTGAAAACCAAGCACACATCGAATTGCATCTTGTGATCATTCCAACTTGTTGATTTGGATCGCCAAAGATCGAATAAAGAAATCCACATCCTGTTGACAGAAAGTATCCCCTATCTTCGAAGTGATTTTAAAATCTCAGACGACTAGGTAGGGGCAGCAATATCAAATTTCAGTTCCACAGAATTACCCTGAAGTCCGAGTTCTAATCGGTGTGCTGTTTCTCGTAGCCTGTCAGAGCCCTGCCCTATTTTGACACAGGAGTATTATTCTGCCATGCAGATGGGAGAAGTTGTGCGACTTGGTAACCGGGTTGCTGGGACGGGTAGCGACCGATCAGGAAGGCAAGGCAGGGAGAAATAAATAAATGACAGAGGAACGCTAGGGAAATAATGCAAAAAGAGTGTTTGGGGTGAGTTATGGTAATGGATTGAAAGAAAATAAATAAATGAAGACTGACAGCGAGAAGACGGAGCTCCCCCAAGAGGCACCGAGAAGACGATACCGGTCGGGCGGGAAGACGAAGCACCTGAGCGGAACCGGGAATGCATCCCCAAGTGGCCGATGTTGGTAAGTTCAGGGGTGAGGATATCCATTTTTCATTCCGCGCGTGGACAGAAAGATTTTTTCGGTGTTGCGTATTTCCTCGATCAAATTTGCCTGATCGTAATTTCGCCTTGTCATCGGCGTGAGAAGGGGTCAGCAATCGGAATGGGTATTTCACGACCGCTACTAACCACCGAATTAGACGGTTTCTTGCGCCTCGGAAACCCCATCCTTCACTCTTTTCATCCGTCGCAATCCGCCTCGCGCTTGACCCCAGCGTCATACATTCATCTCCATCCCGCACCTCATGCACGCGACCCCGTGCTAGACTCCCTGGTACGTAGCAGTTCATATGTACTGTCTACTCGTACGCATCCTGTCATCGAAAGAATATCTGGTGGTGTCAAGTGCCCTAATTCAGCGGTTCCCAAACTGTGGGTCGCGTAAATTTTCCAGTATAAAAAAATCACAAAATCCTTTTCCGCTCAGGATAAAACATGCCCTGCAGAAAAGGCCCATCGGTTTTCTTCACGTCATGATTACTTTGAAAATACCTCGTTCGGATTCCGGTGGGTCGCGAAATTTTCTGAACGTCAGCAGGTGGGTCCTTATTCAAAGAAGTCTGGGAACAGCTGCCTTAATTGAACCCTTAACCCATACTCTGAGCATTTTTTCACCCCAACAGTTTGTGCGAATAACCGTTTATTTGATTTAATGGCGAGCTAAAACCACAAAGACACGACATGCCATCTATTGACCGTAGAGATGATTTGCAAAGAGGTTCGATCGATAAAGCAGGCCTGTGCAAGATCCCATCCGGCAGACCAGGCAAGGCACCGCATACCGAGCCCGCCTCTCAAGGCCGACGCACACAGACTGCGAACCGCTGCGGCCGTCTGCGAAGCATCATCCACATTGGTCGCAGAGCTCCCAAGCCGAGTCGAATATGGCTGTGTAGTATTTGAGAGCTCGTGCCGCAACACAAGTGCAGTCGCTCACCTCTCTCTCTCTCCTGAGAACTAACTTTTTCCACTAGTTTGAAAAGTACTCTCCCTCATTCGTTTCGCGCTCTTAAAAAAAGATATGGAATTTGCTCTTATGAAGGAGTAATCGATTGCACTTCTTCGTTTTTAGGGTGTAAAACCGCTAACTCCAGTTTCGCTCACTTTTTCTAAGAGTGTAGTAGAAAATATCATCAGCGAAGATGAGTGTTTTTTTATGCTATGTCCGTGAGAATTTCTCTTCAGCATTCGAAGACCCTTCTTGATCTGCCGGAGGAGAGGGCAGGACACACTTCCGACCGTGCATTTCCCCGGTGACGTTGATTTCGGTAAATGCATACTCCATACAAATATTCTGCATACCTCAAATACGTACAAATCAAACAGCATTCTTCTGAAGGTGGGGACGACTCAAGGCTTTGCACTCTTCTGAGCTTTAAAAATTAAAATTCATGAATTGAAGCAATGAAAAATAATCAGGAATATAATTGTTATCGAAACCTTTCTGGAATATTTATCTACAATAACTGAGTAACTCGCTCATGGAGAATCAATGATGATTGGCATCATCTACTGTCGAAGTCATGCCGCCAAACTTTTCATATTATGTATCCAATGATTTCATAACTTTCAGTCAATAGATACGCAGCACGAACCACTGCGAAGGTGCGACAGGAACCGACCCGTCCGATTCAGCTGCGAAGCGCACTGCAACGAACTGCGACGGTCGCAACGCGGCTCTTCGCAGTCAGTGTGCATGGCCCTACAGACGGGTGAGTCCGCCGATGGGTTAAACCCTTTGGCAAGCCAAAGAGATGATAGTTCAAGCTCAAGGGCATTTCCATTTTCTTGGCAAATGCCAGGAGCTTCTGAAAGACTGTGCACTCCCCGTTAGATCCTACTTGGGGCATACGCATAGGCGTTTTCATCGAATCAATAGTGGCGGTTTAGAATTGATCTCTTGCCTCTGCTCAGCCACTCAAACGAAGTGGTATTTCCTGGGTCTGGAGCATCTATTTCATTAAATAAAGAAAATCAACGGTAGAATGCCTTCACTTACAGAATGCGAAAAATAGTTACCACTGTAATAATGGGTTTTCTTGAATTACAGTGAACCTATATAAATAAATTTTGCATCATTTAGTAAGAGAAACTTTCTTTGACTGAAAACCACACAAAAAAATCTATTTCTGAGGCAAGATACGATACAGTGAAAATTATATTAAAAGAAATGTACACACTATCACCAAAGGACAAGTTCAAGGCGAGATCAAGAGATGGGCCACCAAGATTATTTCAATAAATGAATTCTACAGCATTTTTTACTGACCAATTCCCAAGAACAGAGTGAAGAGTCTCCTGGGGCCTGTTTCATGGAATGTACAAGTTCTATATGTTACAAGTGCTTTAGTTTTATTTTACCAGATTGTTTCATGAAAATGCAAGTTGTAACTAGTAATTACCAGCAAAAGACTCATGTTTTACAAGGTATTTGGACTTGTACCTTTAATTCTTTCATGGTTACACAAGATACTAGTGGAAACTTCCTACTGCGGGGGTCTTGGTAAATATCAAACGTATCGTGCCCTTGATAATAAATGCTATTATTTCTTGGATTGAATTGTTCCAGAGACAAATACCCACATTTTGCATCAAGTGAAGCTCAACTACAAATCTCTGCTCAAGTTCAGCGACCTTTTTCATCCTAACACATTCACTGTCATAATCAAAGATGAGAAGCCATCAAAAAATGTCAAGTGAGCACACGATCAAGTTCAAAAGGATAAGTTAGTTTCACTCCCATACAACAGATGATCTTATCAGCAGTTTGATCACATCCTCTTAGGCTCACAACATGTTTGGGAAAACATCCATAAGTATCTAGCTAGGTATTACTGACTGGTGGTTTTAGAGGCAGAAGGTAATTTTTCCAACTCTGAATGCATCCAAGATCATGCATACTGTGCCTGTCCATTACGGACAACTCCCTTTTTTATAGCATAAAAATGTGGCACTGTTGGTTGAGTATTGGGTGGGCTCAGGATCGGAGATATGCATGATTGTAGTAGAATATTACGTCAATGCATTCCAGCTGTTGTGGGTGCTTTCAAGTTTGACTAAATGACACCCTGCAATGCTATATGTTTTACCAGAACCTATAATCTCCAAGGAAACAGCATTTCCAAGTATGTCCTTCCAGTGTGCACACTTCTTGTATGCTTCTCAGAGAACGTGCGAAATAGCATGACCTGAATTTCTTCAAAAGTTCTGAACTCGATTCCGAAGTCTCACAGTACCAACAGACAAAAGGTATTCCTTTTTAAGAAGGGCTACATGGTTCTATGAAACATCACAAGACAGTTGGTCGCTCATTTCCGTTTAACTTCGCTGGACTGAGGGTGAAGAAAGATGAGACATGAAATTGCGACCTTCCTTTTCTTAATTAGTCAGCTTACTCTCAATAGGTGCCATGAAGGATGCACCAATACATTGCAAGCATGAAGATGTTAGGAAAAGAGTTGAATGTAAGTGGTGAAAGAAAACAGCAGCTCTGAATACTCTTCACCAATATTTACACAAGCACCATGAAACAGTATATGAAGGAACTTGCAATTACGTGCTAATCACTAGCAAGCTTGCAAATTCCCTGGAATAGGCCCCTGGCAGCCCACTTATGGATGACTAGCTTCTTTGAGTGCTTGCATTGCTCAATTCTTTTACATAGGCTGCTTGTAGTGGTTCCACCAGCATGTCTACAATTTGCAAATGCGAAGTGTGTCCTTCCATACCCTGCCTCATTGATCTTTGCCCAATTTTCAGCAAACAAAATCTTCTCACTAGAACTGCCACAAAATTTTTCATTTTACTTTAATATATTACTATTAAAATCAGCATTGCAGCATTAACAAAAAAAACCCCTGTACTTTGGCCTTCCCACCTAGATAAGCAAACAGCCTAGGAATGAATGGAAAGGTAGTGATGTGACAAGAGTCCACCATGGGGTACCAGAGCACCAGTGTCATAAAAGTGACCAAAGCAGCTCAATACTTCCTGTGCAGGGTAACAGTGTCTGGCCTGTAGGACTTTTGCAGAAGAGGCAATCAAACTTCAAACTGACTTTGAGCTGCTTTGACACAATTTGGAAATCCATGCCATGATTCCAGGCCACAGGCCAAAGGTAAACATGTAATTACCACTTATTTCAACATCCTGCTGTATACACAATGGAAGAAAAATGCAAAAAAGGACAACCCGGAGAAGATAAGATTTTATTTCTGCGCGGCAGCTGCAGCCTTTCTCATCTGAGTCAGCACATTGGAGAGCTCTTCACGCTTCCTCTTGGCTCGGACATGAGTCCCCAACTGCAACGAGATGGAGTTGCATGTCAATTTAGATTGAACTCTGCTTGGTCTGAAATTAAATACCAATAGTAGAAATGGAGCCTTGAGCCTCCTACCCTTTTCTTCAAGAATTTGAGGGCCCTCTTGTCCTTGGAGACTTTCAGCAACTCCATTGCCCTCCTTTCATAAGGTGCAAACCCACACACCTCCCTCACGATGTCTCTGATGAACTTGGTGTGCTTGGATGTGTGCTACAATGACAACAAAAATGCTCTTTGTGACAGGTACAAAATAAAGGATGACAGACATGGGACAGCACTTATTAGATAAGAATTCTAGAAGAGCAAAAACATTTGAAAATAAGACTGAGTGAAATCATAGATCTTGAAAAGATTCAGACAAAGTCAGGATTCCAAATACATTCGACACCACATATTGGAATACTCATGAGACCAGCACACTTTATTCCACAATTCAAAATTTTCCAATAACCAAAACTACCTGCAGTATTGTACATGCAAATTGAGTGTGCAATGGTATTCTATTATATGGGGTAAACTGTAATAGATTATCATAGGGCAAGTCACTGCAACCATTTTTTTAAAATGTTTTCTTGCTTGTCCAAGTCCTGCAGGCTTGGGCTGTTAAGGTATTTTACTTAATGTGGATGAGTCCTCTAACACAGAACAAATTACTTTTTCTTGTTCTCTTCCAGGTAATTGAGTAACTGTGGTTCTAAATCCAAGTGAGAAAGTTGAATTGGTTTTACTGCATGTGGGAGGACTTAGTTTCCAACAAAGTATAACATTCCATTACGGAAAATCTGAACAACTAAAATCATCTTCCTCAATCACCTTCAACAATTTCAATTATAGCTGAAACAGATGGGAAGAGTGAAAAGACACCCTCCTGAGAATGTAGAAATGCCTGGAACTGAATGGACTTCAAATTCATGATGACTGTCCATGGTTTTTTGGATCTGAAAGTCACATCTCCCATGCTTAAGTCCAATGTTAGTTTCACCTTATACACTGAAAGTCTAGGCTGTCTTGCAGACATGCAACAAGAGGTAGAGTTTGAGACAGTGACTCACAATCACTAGGGAGTAAGGACCACTGCCTCTGCATTCAATTCTCAAAACAGCAACATTAGGAAAGTCATGTTGGAGAAGGAAACGCCTCTTAGATTTACAAGCACATCCAGGAATCTTATGACTTCCATGCATCATGGAACTTACCCCTTTTCGGCTAGAAGGCTTCGGTTTCCTCTCATTCTTCGTCACTGGATAGCCTCTACTTAGGCCGACAGCCAGGGAATACCTCGGAGCCATTCTTGGGGGCTTGAAGCTGCAAAAGATCACAAGAATTAACTCTTGGATATGGAAATGACATGAACTTGACGAAATAAACTAGGCTACAAGGGTTATCAATAGGCCTAGCTCATGATTAAGATCATGTAAAATTGTTCTTTAGAGACAAAACATGCACTGATAGCACCAACCTATGCAAAAGAAAAAGCATGTAACAACCATAGGCCCAGTATGTTTTACATGACAATTGCATTACATTGCTTCAAATCATGCAACTCCCAAGGAAAAACTATTATACTGAATTCCCTTCTAAAGCTTATATATGTGCTTCAAGTGAAAAGAATGGTTAATTACAAAAAATGAAGGCCAGCACCTTATTCATATTTGGAATTCAATGACGTGTCTTCCATGCAGAAGAGAAGGGCTGAAGAAGTCAATAACAGTTTTAACTATTGCTTATTCCCAAAACTTAGTGAACAAGTGGTTTAGCTGCACATTAAACGTTAAAAAAATTAAAATTAACATTTCCACCTCCTTCTGAATGCCAGATGTCTTCCAACTTTGGGGCAATTTTAAGTGCAAAATGTAATGGGTGGTGGCAGCAAGAATGACTACAGTAGAAATTAATTGTTTCCTGCTTCTTTAGGGTGGTGGAGATTAAATTCATATTTAAAAAAATAGTAGTAAATCAATTCTTTTTCCATTCATGAATGAGAATATCCTATTTTCACCTTCACCTTCTAGGCCTATTTCTCCCAGTGTTAGGGCTGCTTGGAATGATTTGGAACCTTCTGTCACTTCTGATCTGAGAAGCTGATGGTCCTAAAACAAGGATATCAAGTTTGGTTGTCAGAGCAGATATCTCGGCTGCAAGTAAAGCAATATCAAGACTTATAATAGGGTTTGAAACAACATGTAGTCCTTGTTTGTATGCTTTGTAGATTTTAAGAAGGCTTTTGAGAGTAAACTGGGTGAAGATGATGGAGATACTGAAGGAAATTGGAGTAGATTGGAGGGACAGGAGATAAATCAGCAAGCTGTACTTAGACCAAGAGGCAGTAGTTAGAATAGCGGATGGCGAATCGGAACCATGCAGGCTTGGCAGAGGAGTTAGACAAGGATGCCCTTTTATCTCCAAATTTGTTTTCGATTTATGCAGAGAAGATGATGAATGAGGCTAAGGAAGGGATTGAAGAAGGTGTGAAAGTCGGGGGGAAGCTGTTGAAGGATATACGGTTTGCAGATGACCAAGGCATGGTGGTGAGCACAGAACAAGGACTTCAGAAATTGATGGATGGGTTAAACATGGTGGCCAAGAAGTTTGATATGAAGATCAATGGGAAGACGACAAAGCTGATGAAGATGTCTAGGAAAGGATGAGGAATAATTAGCATTGTGATTGACAGCCAGAAAGTGGAACAGGTGAAAAAGTTTAAGTACTTAGGAGCTTTGATCACAATGATGGAAAGTGTGAGGTGGAGATCAGAGCAAGAACAGGAATGGCAAAGGATGCTTTTAGCAAGAGAAAGGAGTTATTAACAAAGAGGATGAACCAAGAGGTAAAGAAAAAGATAGAAGGCAGTGGTGTGGAGTGTGGCTTTATATGGGTCCAAAGCATGGACTTTGAGGAAGGAAGACATCAGAAGGTTGGAGGCTTTTGAAATGTGGGTGTGGAGAAGAATGGAGAGAATAAGATGGATACATCAAAAAACAAATGAAGAAGTAATGTAAGTTGTTGGGGAAAAAAGAAGACTAATGAAAATGATTGCAAGAAGAAAGAAGAACTGGATTGGACACATTCTACATGGAGAAGGATTGTTGAAGGAAGTGATCGAAGGAAGAATGGATGGGAAAAGACCTAGAGGAAGTAAAAGAATTGGCATGCTGGAGGACCTGAAGGAAGGGTTGTTTGTGAAAATGAAGGACAGAGAACAGATCTAGGACCTAGGCCTAGGACCTGCCAATGGGCAGAATACTTAAGAAAAAGAAGTAGTACTTGTATGTCCTAGATGCTTGAGGTATTACAAAGTGAAGTGACCCTGGTGGTTAAAGAAAAAATGGTTCAGGATGAGTGTAAAGAACTCTGGGCACAGGTGGTTCAGATTGACATGTTGTTGCGGCTTGGTTAGTGCTGCATAATATTGACCTCAGTTAAGTCACCCTGATGAAGTCATCATGACATCCTAAGGCAATGGTACATTGACCAGATGGGAAGTAATATGATTTTGTTCCTAATCTCTGCATTATCTTTTTTTCAACTGAATTCACCTGAAATGCTAGTAGACCTAAGCCAATGGTCCTACACATAAATGAAAGATATTTAAGCATAGGTCCACCTCAAGTATTCATGACTGCAAAATATGTGCCTCATGTTTGACTTTGACATTCCCAGTCCTTAGTCCATGGATTGGGAGATCCAAATATGTTTCACCTAGGCCTATACGTACTTTGAGAAATCACAAGTTCTTTACACTTCATGCTTCCAAACCACAGGACTAAATTAATATGTTCTACTCCTCAGTTTTCTTTATATATGGAAGAATAAGATCTATGGATAGGCTGCATAAGATGTAGACCATGATGCTCAGAGGGAAAATTGTCCAAGTTTAGGTGAAGCATGCTAATAAATGATATACACAAGCAATCCAAATACCTATGAATACAAAATGGTAAATTATATCAAACAGGGCAAAGGTGAGCATACCATCATTCCATGCCCAACCAGGAATCCATAACCTGAAAAACTCTGTTTTTAGCACCAGCAACCTGAGGCTTACTTCTTGTTTTGTCCCCTTACTGTAATCTCCCAGCACCTCCACCACCAACTCATCTAGTATCCAAGCATTTCTGTCATCCAGACGATGGCCCATTTTAGAAACATTAAAAAGGCCTAGGCCTAAGGTACAGGCAAGGCCAGAATAGAATTCCTGACCATGATGTGATGGCATAGTAAATCAATGGAAGCAACCATTTATTCCTTATCATTTATAAAGCGACCAGCAAGCCTGCACTTACTCCTAGTCCTTAACCTTTTGTGGTACACTGGCGGACATAGTCCGACAATCTCCATACCGTTACAAAAAAAGGACCGGAAAGGTTAAAAATGTGTACAGCGTAAAGGTGATACCAACGCTGCTTGACCCAGGACATACAAAGTAAATATAACAGCAGTAAGCCTAACGATGATCCCCTTTCCAGTCAATAATTGAAGAAGTTTATTTAGGGTATGAATTTAAGGAAACGTGGATTAATACGGAGAATAACTCGAGACAACGTGTTACAAGTAAGCTTGGGCTAACGTTAGACTTAACGTTTCACTTTGGTTCCGATGGCCTGCCTGCAAACACGGGCCCTTAGCCCAGTAGAATTGCTGAGCTGATAAGCAGGCCTGGGTTAAACGTTAGGCTCATAATACACACAATGACTCTGTCTTCTTCCCGAAGCTTAAATATCAACAGGACATGCGACACATTTCAGGAAATGTTTCTTACCCGATCCCAGCCGACTCCAAACTGTGATGATTGAACACCGGAAGAAAGATGCTTGGGCCTATTCGCTTCTCAAGCATGGACTCCCAGCCGAGTCTGGTTAGAGATGCCAGTAACTATTTTCCAGCAGATATGATGGCGAAATAAAAAATACATCACTGGGACGCTTACTTAAACTTGTAAAAATGTTGCATAAATAATTCATTTTGAGATGGATTTCAGGTTCCCCATAGATTATATCCATGGCAATGTCCCTACAGGGCAATCAGCAGTTACAATTGCGAGGGGAGGGTGGGGGGCACTCTCATACCGAGGCTACAGGCTTGCTGAACCGCAAATAATCCTTCTAGCTAAGTGCAGTCATACCCTGAATGCCATCAAGACGAGTCGCTGATTACAAAAAAGAGTCAGTTTCTCATTCCTTAGTGACAGCTTCATTTTTTTTCTGGAAACAATCGAGAAGAGTTTGGATGAACGAGCAAACAGGTTCTTTGTACGCGTTAAACGTACATAGAGGAGTCTATGAATGCCGAATTTCGAGTTTGTCTTAAACAAAATAAAAGAATTGGCCAATCTCTGGTCCAAAGACGCTCCACGTTTGGAAACACGTTCGATGTTCACTAATAGGGCATGCTTCGGTCGTTGGGACGTTGTTCCAGGAACAGCCAAATGACTAACAGAGTACAATGGTCATTGAATCGATATTGTTTCGATGGTTTTATAATTATTATTTGCGAATGCATTTATTCTAAGTTAAGTAATAAAAAAATGGTTTTATTGTTGCACTTCTATTCTGTTTCATGTGCCATTCTCGCTATTGTCCGCCTTCCCGAAGACAGTATATTTTCCTGGATGAACCTCAACGAGAAGCCCTTTCCAGACAAGAGACTACTTCCACCCCTCCCCTCAAAACATTAATAATTAATGAAACTGGAATGGGAGGATGGGGCACCATAGGTCAAAGGGCGCCGTGGCTCAGGCTATCCATGCCCAGCCTTGTTTCACTTCATATAATCTGCTGTATATCTTCCGACTGAGAGGTCGGGAATGTTCAGTTGAGAAAAGAGCAGTCCCCACTCAGAGTGCAGATTGTACGGATGTTTTTTGCCGTAGCAGACAGTTTCTTTCGTTTTTGTTTACAGTGACATCTAGATTTTTGCTGTTTTCTTTTTTTAATTTGATTATTGCAGGATTGGAATCTGGAGATCAGGAGGTCAATGCCTGCGCGTATGAGCCACGATCAAAACTTACTTTGGTTGTCGTCCTTATTTCGTTTTAATGGCTCGTGTTGGTGCACGATGTGTAATACTATGCGGGGGAGAACGGGTCACAACTCATTGTGAGCCAATGGTTCCTGATAGTCGATGCATATAATGATTTCCTTTGCATTCTTTTTCCGACCTGATGATGCGAGATTAGAAGCGAAAGACTGAAGAGTTCATCACCAGTAGATGTGATATTCTTTGACGCGAAAGGAATCATAGATCAAAGGTTCGTATTTCTCCCAAAATGACGGTTGTGAAGTGTACCAGGATCGTGTCATGTTTAGACTAATTTATGTCAAGACGTTCGACCGACTGAACTTAATCTTAGCGATGATAATGGGGATGACCCATCATACCCCGAACCCATGATGCTCCCATTTTAAAATGCGACTTTACGGCTCGAAAATTATAGGTTGAGAACTTTGAAACAGAGGATTATGCATGCAATGCGAATCTTCACACGTTGCGATTCCATTGCTTCTGAGGAATAAAAATGCTATAGTTGCAGGGCAACAAAAATAGTAGCCTATGGTGCTCCACCCTCCCCCATATCGTACCCTGGAGTGCAGCGAAGGATGTAGACTAGAGAAGATATGGTGTCGTGTTTCGTAAAAGTATAGAAGGGGAGCAAGAGCGTCTTCGCATTTGCTGAGAATACCACATCGGCGATCTCCAGTCTCAGATATTGTTAATGCCGGAGGCGATGCCAGAGAGGCATGAATGACATGTTACAGTCACACAGACATTCAATGACGCGCACTTGCACTTTCACTCACTGTCCGTAGTGGCAGTCTTTCCGGATGAGATGGGAGATGGTTGTGCACAATACGAGCGAAAGCGACGGTGGTATAGTGGTGAGCATAGCTGCCTTCCAAGCAGTTGACCCGGGTTCGATTCCCGGCCGTCGCACTTGTGGATTTTTTTTCGATATTTCTACCGTTATCTCATGAAGACCAGAAAATGTACTGCTATTCAGATGAAAAGACAAAAACTTGACAAGGAATAGAGAGGGGGGGGGGGGGAAATATCCTAATTTTCCACTCCCTTTGCATTTAAAAAGAAACTTTCACGTGCTTTCAAGGGGGAATCACAAATTAACAGAAAAAAGCCAGTTGATATAACAGACACATTTTGTGAGGAAAAAATAAACGTGATGGATAGGTTCACCATTATCAACTGAAAAAACGAAGCAAAATGATTTGAATCGTTATCTTTCATGTAAAACGAATGCGGGTATAATGCCTAGGTCTTGGGGAAAATCAGTAGAAAACTGATACCTGTAGATACCGTTGGGAATTTCGCAATATATGTAAAACTCGAGCTATGCAAAATAATTCAAGGAAAGTTTTTTTACTCGAAACTGATTCGAGGATTGCGCAGGATATGTGCGTCTTTACATGTTGTGACTCCATTGCCGCTGAGGAATAAAATTGGTCAAGTTGCAGGCCAACAAATATAGTGACCAATGATGCTCCACACTCAACTATATCGTACATCTGAGTGCAGAAAAGGATGTATAATAGAGTTTGTCGTGTCGAGTTCTGCAAATGTATGGAATGGGGCTAGAGCGTGTTCACATATGCAGAGTTCGCAATATGGGTAATCTGAAGTCTCGGGTGTTGCAAATGCAGGAGGCAATGCCAGAGACGCTTGGATGACATTCAGGTCAACGTTCCAGTCACACAAACATTCATCGACACGCACCTGCACTTTCACTCACTACCCGTAGTCCCAGTATTTCCGGATGAGAAGGGAGATGGATGTGCATACCTAGCGTGGAAGCGACGGTGGTATAGTGGTGAGCATAGCTGCCTTCCAAGCAGTTGACCCGGGTTCAATTCCCGGCCGTCGCAGAAGTTTTTCCCACTCCATTTCCATAGCTTTCCATAGCATTCCAATAGCTTGTCTGCAGAGTGAACTTCTTCAATCCGTTTTGATGGTGTTCCATAAATGCAAGTGCAATTCAGATTACTAGTCCAACCTACTCAAAAACAAGGCAAGGAAAATACATTAAGGATCCTTCCTTCGTATGTCTTCCGCAATCACGACCGTTACAGATGAGAGTGAAATTGCACGTGGGAGGCACGTAATGAATTTACTCTCTCCAACTTGGAATGCCGTTCTTTCTTCCCTATCTTTGTGTCTGGCATTTTCTACCCGGCGAAAGATAATCGAATACATTTTATACCCTGTACATAGCGCGATAAGCATGTACTTTACACTTTAGGGTTTCAATTTGTTCTTTGCAGTACTCAGTTTCCTATATTTTGAAGCATTATTATATTTATTCTCCAATGTCTGAAACATTCCACTTTTGCTTTTTTTTCATCGCACTCTCCTATAACGTGAAGTAGGCCCATGGAATAGTGATCGAGGACCAATCCCACAATCGGGTTCCCGTTGACAACTCCCGGGAGGAATTTTCACGAATGGCAAAAAAACTGGTTCCTTGTCCTCATGGACCATATGTAGAGAAGTAGCAAAAATTCGAGTGTGTTTCAACGATAAATACATAAATACTGCCAATCTCTGCCCCAACGTTGCTCCCTTCATGCAACAACATTCGATGTTGGATATATCGGTGACTTGAGCGCCATCTTGCATTTATTGCTGTCATTTTGTTCGATGAACCGCCAGTTGACTGGAATGCATTGGTTATCGAATAAATATTGTTTTGATGGTAGCATAAATGCAATAAACGAGTGCATGGGTTCGAATTTCAATATTAATGAAGCTTAATAATGAAAGAAAACTTTTATTTCAAAACTTTTCTTCCATTTAGCTTGCATTTCCCAATCCAAAACCCAATGAATCGAGCAAGAAACTCCTCTCCTGTCAAAGTACCGATGGGTATAAAGTAAAACTGGCACATCGCAAACTGGATTGCAGAGATGGAGTTTTAAATATAGAGTGTACTAAATATAGAATGGCTCTGTGGGATTTGAGAACGGAAAAGTATCGAGTGGGGAGTAGAGAATGTATGGTGTCTAGTTTTGTAAAAGTGTAGAGTGGGGAAAGAACTTGTCCAGATTTCCGGAGTATTCTATACTCGTGCTCCATCAGCCTTGGTGTTGTGAAGTCCGGATGCGACGGCAGAGGGAGAGGATGACATAGAGGCCAACGTTTCACACTCACACAGACCATGCAGGACACGCACTTGCACGTTCACTCGCTGTCTGTAGTGGCAGTATTACCTGATGAGATGGGATGTGGAGAAGGAGGGAAGAGCATGGAAGCGACGGTGGTATAGTGGTGAGCATAGCTGCCTTCCAAGCAGTTGACCCGGGTTCGATTCCCGGCCGTCGCAATTTAAACTTTTTGCTTTCATTCCCTCCTGTATTGGTGTTTCGTGTAGAGCAATACTTTTCCCTTGAATGAATCCCAACTGAGCAAAACCATGACACTGGTTCATAAAGAAAAGGTTTATCTCGCATCGAAAGTGTTCTTTCTTAGTGAGGAAGGAGAACCTGATAACCAAAACGGGCCTCACTAACACACCGATAGGCAGGCGGGCGCGTTTCTTTCTATAGCCAGGAGAGGGGAGCGATGCGAAGTCGAAATCTTTCCCCGATTGGAAATCGGCCGCCTGCCCGCCGCTGTGCAAACGATGCTTTGGTTATCCATCTCATCCACTCATTTTCCCTTCTCGGATCTGATTCGTATCCTGTCAAAATGTCGAAAACAGACATGTCGACTGTCCGATTGTCGATTACCAAATATGTCGAATTCCTGAACGGCGAAGGAATGAAATGTTGAAAGTCGAAATGTCGAAAGAGAGAAAAGTCGAAATGGACTTTTATTTATTCTGTCAACTCATCATGCCGAACACGGGAAAACTGCACTTGTTCCAGAAAGAAAGGCAAACTCATTGGCGGTTATAAATATGATAACCTCTCACATGCGGCATTCAAAAGTGAACATTATGTGCCACTGCACGCAAGTAATCATGCACTTCGCGGTCGGAGTAGGAAGAAACAATTTGATGAATGCGTTTTTCCCGTGATTCTTCAGCTTTCGTGCGGGATATCCTGACAAGATTATTTCCATCTCTCGCGCTTGAAAACATTCCTTTCAGCAATTTGCATTTGTGAGGAAGTGCGCTTGTTACTGATGTAATCAACTCCGCCAACGCTTACTGATGCAGACAAATGATAAGTTGACAAAGCAGTATTCGCTGCCTCAAGGGAGCATAGAAGAAAGAAGTAATCTCCTCTCCTTGATTATATCAGGACCCAAGGAACGGAAAATAATAACCGGATCTCGACATCTTGAGGATTCAACGTTTTTCCACATTTCGACGCCTTCGGAATTGTAACAATCAACATTATGCCCATTCGACCGTTGTCTATTCGACATTGTGTGGCATTCGACGTTTTTGCTAGTTGATATAAAATCTGACGACATTGTGGCTTTCGACATTATGTTATAGAACCGTTCAGAACTGTTGAACATGGAAAAATGAAACTGTGGAAAGGAAAAGTGTCTGGGAAATACAAGAATGACGCCGTTCAGTGTTTAATGAGAAGTAAATGGAGTGCAGCGCTCCATCGTCGTTCGCCTGGTCTGGTCACCCCCATTGCATTTTAAAATATACTTTCACGTGCTTTCCTGGTGGAACTCACATATAAACAAGAGTCAGTTAATATACCCGATACATTTTGGAATGGAAAAAACAACATCACGGATGGATAGGTTCGCGTTCAAACTAAAAAAAAAAAACTATCCAAAACGATATGCATCGCTATCATTCGTCTTTTATGAAATGAATGCGAGTATCTTCCCAAGGTCTTGGGGAAAATCAGTAGAAAACTTATAGAAACCGTTGGAAATTTCGCAAAATATGAACTCGAGCTATGCAAAATATTTCAAGGAAAGATTCATGATCGAAACCAATTCGAGGATTGCGGAGGAGATGTGAGTCTTTCATTGATTCTGAGGAATAAAAATGGTCAAGTTGCAGGCCAACAAATATAGTGACCCATGATGCTTCACACTCAACTATATCGTACATTTGAATGCAGAAAAGGATGTAGAATAGAGTTTGTCGTGTCGAGTTCTGCAAATGTATGGAGTGGGGCTAGACCGTGTTCACATATGCAGAGTTCGCAATACGGGTATTCTGAAGTCTCGGGTGTTGCAAATTCAGGAGGCAATGCCAGAGACGCTTGGATGACATTCAGGGGTAACGTTCCTGTCACACAGACATTCATCGACACGCACCCGCACTTTCACTCACTACCCGTAGTCCCAGTATTTCCGGATGAGAAGGGAGATGGATTGGCGTAACGAGCGTGGAAGCGACGGTGGTATAGTGGTGAGCATAGCTGCCTTCCAAGCAGTTGACCCGGGTTCGATTCCCGGCCGTCGCAACCATTCATTTTCTTACCTTTTTATTGTATAAATATTGTTCACTTTCATGTCCCACAGGTCGTACTGCCGTTCGGACGAAAATATCGACCTGTACAAAGGCATGTCTTGCTTTTCTTCACACTCCCTTCAGTGAAATTAATCAGAAATGAAGAACCAACCCCCGCTTGGTTTCTCACAGAACAGCACAACGTTTTTTTTATAAGAGTCCCTTTTGTCAGATGATTCTGTGAGACTACGAAATGAATGGACAGGCAGGTAAGATTGCGTATCAAATTAAAATTAACGAATCTTTCGAGTTTCCCCTCTAGATGCCTTCCCTGTTACCCATTATCTTGTTCTAATTAATGTGGCAATGCAGGAATCGCATTTGTCGCTCGTTGAGTCTGTCACGCTTGCGAGCGATCTCTTTCATCTCCCTCTGTATTTATGTCATTTTGTTATTGCGCGACAGAGATGTTGACTTCCCGTGAATTGGTACTCCTGGGCAACCTTGGGCTATGGAGAAATTTCCTTCCCTGACGCTCCTTTTCCTCAATCCAATTCGTCCTTCCCCTTCAACAGATATATCCATTTTTTTTGCTTAAGGGCGTTTGCATCAGGGCAGTTCAAAAGTTTCTGATGCAACACCAGACTCGAAACGAAAACATGTCTCAGTGGGCTTTGGTTGCGCTTATTACCTTTCTTCAATCCCACCCCAAAACAAAATTCAACCTCCTCGCATTCAACTCTGAGAGCATCAACAGAAACGAAATCAGGCATGTTTCTTCCTCTCTCAGCACAAAATCACCCCCACAAATTTGAAGCTCCATCTCCTGGGGTTGTGGAGAACACTCCATCTCGCTATTGGAAGATGTAAATTTCATTCTTTCCCCCCCCCCCCTCCCTCCCACTCCCGGGGGCTTTCGGAAGAAAGAGTCCAACCTTTAGAAATATTTTGACTTGTAGATGACCAAAAGTTTTGGTTGTTTGTGTTGCACCATTTCGCCATAAAAATGAAATTGGCTGTTTCTCAATTAGGCTTAGAGTGCTTGCTCCGGTACAGTCATCCAGTGTTGCCGGATATCGTGCCGAAATTGTGCCATATGCAGGACTACTTCCAACTTTATTTCGGCATCTGGATCTTCTGTTTTTTCATGTATGAGACATTCTTTTGCGACGCTCATGAGATAAGCTGTGTTAATGAAGTGGTGGTTGTTGTTATTCATCTATGCGCTGGGATATGGAGATATCTTATTCGGACATCCCTCAAATAAAAAGATGGAGCGCACCACGGATTTCATTCTCTATTCCCTCCTCCGACCGAAAGTCCACGAACTTTTCTACCCCCCCCTGGTCCCTTAATTCATATAAAGGCGAGATGAATGAGATCGCGGAAGAGAGACAGACTCAACGAGCGGCAAATGCGATTCCTGCATTGTCACATTAATTAGAACAAGATAATGGGTAACAGGGAAGCCATCTAAAGGGGAAACTCGAAAGATTCGTTAATTTTAATTTGATACGCAATCTTACCTGCCTGTCCATTCATTTCGTAATCTCACAGAATCATATGACAAAAGGGACTCTTATAAAAGAAAACGTTGTGCTGTTCTGTGAGAAACCAAGCGGGGGTTGGTTCTTCATTTCTGATTAATTTCACTGAAGGGAGTGTGAAGAAAAGCAAGACATGCCTTTGTACAGGTCGATATTTTCGCCGAACGGCAGTACGACCTGTGGGACTTGAAAGTGAGCAATACTTATACAATAAAAAGCAGCTAAAATGATTGGATGCGACGGCCGGGAATCGAACCCGGGTCAACTGCTTGGAAGGCAGCTATGCTCACCACTATACCACCGTCGCTTTCACATGCTTCCATCTTCCTACTTCCCCTGTCATGCGCTGTGAACTGTGAGTGGAAATGCAGGTGCGTGTCATGGAATGGTTGTGTGACAGTGGCACGTTCACCTGAATGTCATCCCTGCCATTCTGGCATAGCCTCCGGCATTTATAACACCGAGACCCGAGAACACGCTCTTGTCGCACTCTAATGTGGCATTCCGGCTCATGTGGTCAATGGCGATTGCGCTTCAGACTCTGATTTGCTTGAAACAAAATTGTGCATGTTGGCATCCAAGACTTATGAAAAAGCCAACATTTTTGCTCTCTGGCTCTAACGTTTTTGGAGACATGCAGCCCCAAATTTAGCCCCTAGAGGAAAAGCGACCTTTGGGGTCGATGGGAAATCTGTTGGTAAGATACGAGGTAACAGATGGTCGAGGAAGGCGATTCTTAGTTCTTCAGAGGGCGCTTCTAGCTCTGAAGGAGCCTTAATTGCCCTTGGTGGAACCTGAAGTGGAGTCTCTTCAGGTGTTGCCTCCTCGTTTTCGGGTACACTACGTTCCGGTTTGACAGGCTGGAGGGTGTTCAGGACTTCCTGTTTCATGTTTTCCCGCTCTAGTTCTGAGAGCACATCGTTCCGCTCGATATAGAGTTTCTGATTCGCAAGTCGTTACTCGTTGATATTCAGCTCCGAGTAAGATCGAATCCAGAGGTCGAGCATTTTTTTCCGGTACCATCCTGGCGCATCGGATCGTGCTTGATAGTATGTCCGCATGACGTCAATGCCCATGGATTTTCCCCATTTCGTACGTTTCCGTGCGGGGGGCATATTTTCTGTAGCAGAGGAGGGTCGACTGTCAACCCCGGCCCCTGGGACAGAGCCGGCTATAGATATCTAATATATATAGACGATCGTGACTCTCTGACTGCCTGACTGACGCTAATTCTAACCATGTTCTAGAGAAGTTAGAAATTTGAAACTTGGTACACATGTACCAAGTTTGATGGAATGCAGAGTTCAGAAGGGATGCAGAGTTCAGAAAAAATCCGACTTTGGAGGTACATGCCCTTGGGGTACAAATTTTGGGAGAAGTTTTTGAAGATATATATTGAGACGGATTAGGATGGCATCGAGAGGCCAAAAATGATGTCTAGGGTTCGGTGGTGTAGTGGTAACACGCCTGACCGTGCAAGTGGGTTCAAATCCTGGAAGGAGCGTGGCATATTTTCGGCCTCTTATGTCTTCCAATTCGCGGTACTCATTCCCCCTTTCTAACATTATTTTTGCTTTAGTAGAACGGAGAGACATGAAAAGCTGAAACCTGGCATGGACATGCCTACCGAGACGATGATTTCAGGAAGAATGTAACATCTTAGATTCATGCCATCTGGGTGCACACTTTTTAGGGGCAAACGTTTTCAAGTCATTTTTTTACCCTGGCATATTGTGCTGGTGTGGAAAGATGAAACTTGGTACATAACTACCTATTGGGAAGCTGCGTGCAGAAAAATTCAGACTTTGAAAGTGAATGCCCCGGGGACACAAATTTCAAAGGGAGATGTTTTCAAATAATTTTTTTTTGCATCAGTTTAACTGATGAACATGGAAAGCTGGAACTTGAACCAGACCCATGGCCATCGGCAACTATCTGAACTACCTCGGCAATCGGATGGTTTAGTCGACATGGGTCCTCATCGGGTCAGCGACTCTGACAAAGCAAGCCGTGTAAGTGTCTGCGAATCACTGCTCCTTCGTCCGCACAGAAAGGACCTTCTGAAGGAAATCGTTATTGGAGATGAGGGCTGAGTCCTCTACGTCGACCATACTCGCATGCGTCAGTGGCTTTCACGAGGAGAATTGCCGCCACGCGAACCGAAACCAGGGT
>CAJPEV010003993.1:664-15690 GCA_905338385.1 Darwinula stevensoni
CCTTTCAAAGTTAAACTCTTGTGGTTTGAGTGGAAGTCCGGGAATGGGGGGAGGAGGAATTTCCCGTCTGGATAGTTTTTACTTTCGAGAAATGGACCGTCAAGAAATTGCCATTCGGGGAAGAGTCATTTCAAAGAACAGGTCTTCCGGGAAGAACAGATCAAGACCGATCCGAGATAAGTCCGCTTTGGGAAAATTCATTTCCAGGAATAAGCTGTTCTGGGAATTGTCTTTCGGGGAATAGCTCGACGGTGTCCCGTTCTTTCGAAGAAAAGCGGAATTCCTTCTCATCACTGATGAACCTCGCAATGGCCTCGAAACCATATGTTTGGTTACGAGGGAAATTCCATGTTAAAGGCATATTTTTCGATAAAGAAAGCAAGAAAATCACAGAAGGCTGTTCCTCGGCGACGAGGAGCGGAATCTACTCTGCATGACCTCCTATGGTTTTTGAAGCTCTTGTGAGGCTGCTTTACTTTTTCAAGACTATACCATACAGGAAGTTTGTTGTGCTTTTCTGTCCCCTAAGAGACGAACTTGTTTTGCTGCTTTCGCTATGACATGACACATCTTAAGTGAGGACGCTTACACTTTATGTGAGGGGACAGGAGATCATCTCTCAAAGTATTTAGCAAATTGTACGGACGCCTGTCGCGTGGGAAGGATATTCTGCGTGATCCATATCGTGCGAGAAACCTGAAAATGTAAGCTCCAGCAACTTACAGAATTCGGTCACAGTTCATCCTTCGTTCCTGCTTGCACTGACTTGAGAGACACTTGTCACACTTGAAACGATTTGTTTCATATCTTCATTTGCTTCCTATCTTCACCTTCGATTTGGTTCATATATCGTTCAGTCTTGGCCGAGAGTTCGTAGCGTGAGGACGTGTTGGAGGATACTCTCGAGGTTCTGTCAGCTAGGTCGTGAATTACAGGCCAGTAAATCTCACGAGTATCCCAGGGAAGATCATGGAAAGCATACTAAGGGACCATCTCTTGGATTTCCTCGAAGGAAACGCGCTCATTCGGGACTCTCACCACGGCTTTAGGAGGCGTCGCAATTGTCGCACCAATTTGCTCGAATTCTACCACTGGGCGACGGAGGAGAGGGAAAAAGGGAATCCTGTGGACATCGTCTATTCAGATTTCGCGAAAGCTTTCGATACCGTTCCTCATAAAAGGTTGCGGGTTAAACTGGAGGCGCACGGGATCCAGGGTAGGACGAGCGAGTGGATCGGTAGCTGGTTGGCAGGACGAGAGCAACGGGTGATGATAAATGGGGAAGCGTCGAAGGAGGTCGGAGTCGCAAGCGGAGTACCTCAAGGCGAGGTCCTTGGACCGCTTCTGTTTTTGGTCTACATAAACGATTTGGATCTCGGCGTAGACGGTAAGATGAGTAAATTTGCGAACGACACCAATATAAGTTATACCATAAGGGGGGAGGCAGATAGGGCTAGAGCTGAGCGAGATTCAAGTCTTTTGAACGAGTGGAGGAAGAAATGGCTCATGAGGTTTAATAAAAGTAGTGTAAAGTTCTCCACGTCGGTCGAAACAACGGTAGGTCTCTCGACACGTTCGGCGATGAGGGGATGATTCATGATTGGATGAGGCCAACGGAGAGAGAGATTTAGGAGTTTCCATGGATGAAGACCTCAAGTTTTCCTCGCACGCGCAAGCGACGGTGGCCAAATGCAACATGATTCTAGGTTACATTCGTCGGTCGGTTGCAAGTAGGGCATCTCGCGTTATTCTTCCGTTGTATGCGGCGCTGATAAGACCCCAGTTGGAATATTCCATCCAGTTTTGGAGGCCCACTAGTAAGGGCGACTTGTTGGCGCTCGAGGGAGTACAGAGAAGGGCCACAAGAATGATTAAGGAGGTCAGGGGACTATCATACGAGAACTGTTTAGAAGTGTTGGGACTGTACTCGCTCGAACGAAGGTTAAGGAGGGGCGATCTCATCCAAGTTTTCAAGATAATTAAAGAATGGATAATGTCGAGTGTGGTAGGTTTTTCCAGTTTGATGACAGCAAGAGAACGACAGGTAACCGACTTAAGTAGCGTAAACCGCAGGTGCGGCTCAGATCGAGACAGGAATTCTTTACTTGCAGAGTGGTGAACGCGTGGAATGCGTTAGATGACGAAGTAGTGGCTGCCCCACGCTGTGACTATCGTTAAGAAGAAACTAGATGCTTTCATTGACAGGCAAAAATGTGGGGGGCAATGTTGACGTTAGGTACTAGACAGTAAGCAACTAGGATAGTCAAATAATAATAAAAATTAGCTTTAAGAGGGTTAGGCCTACCCTAAAATTAAGGAACGCTCGACCTTGACACGTGATATCGAAATGGGCGGAATCGCCTTTTGATATCACTAACTCTCTTGACTCTTGAGTCTTAACAGCTTGAAATAAAGGTCATGCTGTGAAAGAAGACAGGGCGGTGAAGCGTGCCTGTGGCACGGGAAACCGTGCAAGACTGTTACATTGCGAAATCTGAAGCTAATGAAAGGCACGAGAAAAAAAGACTCCTATTGATGGGCTGTGCGGGGGGGATGTCTGGACATCTCTCATTCATGTACGTATTCTCTTGAATAAAAGGCTAATTTGTCGGTCAGCGTGTCATTTCAGGAAGCGCCACCAATACGAATGAAATCATGTTATGAGTGAGATATCAATCAAAAGTTCAAGTCCTGGAGACGATTCTTCTCGGATCAGAAGTAAAAAACGAATTACCATTTTCCGGTAATGCGGGCAAAATTCGGCGATAAAAACAGCATTAAGAATTCGATGAGATTAGCTTGAACGCCTTCCCAGGCGAGGTGCTCACGTCATAAGACAAACACTCCACCCGAAAATCTATTCCCGACTGGACTGCTCCAAAGGACGCTTTGTTCGCTGAGATTCAGAAATGGTAAACAGCGTATTTCCTTCCACCCGACCAGAAACTTGAAAGCCAACCTCGCTACACGCCCGATGCATGTGTCAGATCGGTCAGGTGGATCGTCTAATCGAGACGATGCGCATCTCGACCGAACGCTAAAAATCTGCTCTCTTTTACCTTTGTAATTGCTCCTTATTATCACTTTCAATGTTGGCGAATCTCTCAAAAGACCAGGCGAAAGGTGGGGAAGTTTAAACAGTTTTACGTCGGGATCTGCTGAATTTAAGAGAGGGAGAAACGTTCTAGAGTAACAGACGATGGATGAAAGAGCACAACGCCATGCACGAAATGCTGCTTAGTACGCTTAGAAACGCCCAACTGCTACTCTGACTGGAACCGCATGGATGCAAAGGGCCAAGGAATAAGAGGACGATTGAGAAAACCGAAAAGGCTCCACGAACAGGGAAATTTATTAAAGGGAAAAACCATCGTCTCAAGGACAAAATTTTCCCTTCATCAGGGTTAACTAAAAAGCATAATATAAGGAAGACGTAATGTCAGAAGAGAATGGAAAAGAATAAGAGAATGAAATTAAAATTAAAATTAAAATTAAAATTAAAATTAAAATTAAAATTATGCAGATGAGTCGAAGGAGAAAGAAAAGTGATATGAAAAAGCCGTATAGAAGCCGTTTCCGACACTCCTCAAACGTTTCAAGAGGAGGACCGCCTTGAAATTGGGTCACACGTATTTTCCTTGCAGGGGGAGACTATCACGAGTTTCTCTCTCCCCCCTTACGGTCTTTCACGCTTTTCATTCCCATGAGGAAAGAGACTAAGACTTCGAGGTTAAGGGGAACAAGCGAGTCTCGTATGTGCATTATCCAGCATTCCAACATAAGAATATGAAAAAATTGTACTGAGAGAGTAGGTATATAAACCAATAGGCTTTGCCGCGCCAATTACCTCTCTTCTGCTCCTCCGGCGACAAAATTCAACCGTCTTTTATCCCTCTCTAAGTGAATCAGCAGGAACGAAATTTGGCATGCTTCTTCCTCTCTAAAAGAAAATTACGCCAACAAATTCGAAGCTCCATCACTCCGGAATTGTGATCACTTTCTCACTTTCCTGAGATGTGAATTTCATTCCGGTATTTTTCCCCCCCCCCCCCGGGATTGCCACTCCTGGGTGGTTTTCGGAGGAAAGAGACCAATCAAACCATAGATATAGACTTATTGGTGACAGAAATCGTTCCTTTGGTTTCTTCCTGTGCACCATTTCGCCGTAAAAAAATTACAATTGATGCCGTTAATTCAGACTTCGCGTAGTCAGTTCTTTGATCAAGTTTCATGGAATCTTACTATTAACCATGAAACTTCCAATCGGAACCATTGGGTCCATTGGGGCCAATGGACCCAATGGCTAAAATCTAGCCGATCGTTCCGTACTTAAATGCGGTTATATATCTGACATGTGCCACTTCTGAGTTATTTTAGGCTAATGAATCATATATGTTATTTTTGACGCAGTTTTCATTCGAAGGGATAGATGGCCAATTTATTAAGGATTGACGTCCATACATTTTTAAAGCAGAAGTGTTTCAGCGAAAACGATTCATTTTTCGCTCTTCAATGCAGATCATGAAAATCTCAGCGATATTGCAAATTGGAATTTAGGTTGCGAATTCTCATCTTTCCATGAGGAGGTGCGTGAAATATCATGTAGATTTCTGTTGGTGATTCCACTGTGTCTTACCAAGATTGCTCAGGATTTTCCTTCCTCGAAAGAAAACAAGGCTACGACACCTCACAAACGTGCAAGTGAATACTAGAGAGGGAACAAGAGCGGTCCCCCTCCCCCTCCTCCCTCTTTTCACGCTTTTAGGCACGATGAGGAAAAGATCGCGGCATGGAGGCCGAGAGGAACGACCTCCCTTGCGCCTGGAATCTCCCCCCTCAGAAAAAAAAACCATTATTCTGCATGAAAGTGCTCCTTCAAGGGAAGGACGTTGTCCGTAATGAATAGGGCTTGATAGCACCAATTACCTTTTTTCAACCCCTTCCAGCCATAAAATTTAGCCTCTTCGTATTCCTCTCTGAGAGCAACAAAAACAACGAAATTTGGCGTGCTTCTTCCTCTATCAACACCTAATAGCTCCAGCAAATTTGAGCTTCATCTCCTCAGGGTTGGGGAGAACACTAATTATTGACTTTGGAAGATGTGAATTTCATTGGGTTTTTTTTCGCCAGTGTTGCCGGGTTTCATGCCGAAATAATGCCTGATTTATTATTACTTTAACCTTGGTATCCAATTCTAGCTCTTCTGTTTTTTGATGTGTGATACATTTTAGTGCTGAGTTCATGAGATGATCTGAGAATGAAGCGGTGCTTAGTAGCGATTGATAGATGTGGTGGGATGTCGAGATATGTTATCCTGACATGCCAAAATTAAAAGGTTGGCGCGCGCCATGTATTCTATGCTTCCTGGAGGCATTCAAAACTCAGACCAATTCGAGATTGTCCCGGGAACTCCAGATATGCCAAATGTTTCACGTCCCCACTAAAATGGTTCATGAAATGCGAAACAGGCCTCAACTCGGTCTAACGTTTCATGTCATCTCCGAAAGGGTTCGTGAAAGTATGTTCAGACCTGCGATTGGCTTAACGTCGCTCCTCCTGAACATACATAAAATACTTGTACTTGTTCGAACACAGTTCGAACACATGTCATCAGTCATCTCTTTAGACGCCTTGTCCTATCAGTGGAGCGAGGCCGGACCATGTGCCCTAGCCTAATCTCTCGTTCTAAATTCATATCTTTTTCTTATTTTCGGCCTAACTTTAATATAGGTTTTTCTGACGAATTTCGCAAATTTGCAAAAGTTAATTCAAATTCGGCATCCGCCTTTCCAATTTCGGCTGGGCAAGGGAATCTCTTCTTTTGGGATTTAATGACTCGAGTATGAAGAACAGGGCAGAAAAGGGCACAAACGCATAGAGTATTTTTTTTGTAGAATAATCATTATTTAATTATGCAAAGGAAAACACGTGCACATTGACACTGATTCTACCCATCGATAAGTTCTCTCATTAGACATCTGACCAATTATGTTTGTGTCTGGCAAAACCACGGAAAGCATTTCTGATAGGTGATATGGGCATGTTCCATCGGATTCAAGAACGGCGAATGTGCGGGCAGAATCTTCCAGCGAACGTTAGGCAAGTCATCTGGAAACGAGGCTTGTTTTTGGGTTCTATCATCTTGTAAGATCATGAACTGGAATTGAATATTCGAAATGGGGCTACTCCTTTCTGTGAGTCCTCCACGTTGGATGCGCTCATGTTCATTTCCATGCTTGGAATGATCTTTTACTACAAAGGAACAACCGGAACGCGTCACATCGCTGACGTTCCAGGAATTCTTTGAGGTGCTCCTGAAATATGCACACATGATTTCGCCAACAGATCTACCAATTTATGTCATTAAGGATAATGTTAGACCCCACAAACGAGCCATATTCTCCTTTTTCTTGAATCCGACATAACAAGCCCATTCTGCGTTCAAGGCAGCTGTCAAACGTGAGGTGTACCTTCCTGAAACACAGGTAGAACTTGGACGACGAAGACCAGAACAAAACCTGCAGCGAAGTCGAACAGAGAAACTGCTCGAAATCAGTTGGGCAAAAATAAGAAAATAGAAGTTTTTTCCGTGGTTTTGCCATGCACTAACTTTTTGATTAGATGCCCAAAGAATAGAACATATCGATAGATAAAATCAGTGTCAGTGTCCATGTGTTTTTCGTTGCAAAATAAAATAATTATCACTCGCCGAAAATACCCCATGCGTTTGTCCCCTTGGGTCATTCCACGCCAAATCGACCAGCGAGAAAGCCCGAACAACTCGGATTTTGACGAAAATGGCTATACACGCAGAGGAATTCATTTAAAGAATGCAATTTCCACCAAATTTTTTTCTTCCTCACAGATCTCGCTAGACAGAGCTAGCTACCAACGGAGGTAGATACCAACGCATTCCAAAAAAGCTTAATTGGAATGTATCACATCTGCTACGTCATAAATGAAAGTGTTAAAAGGAAATGACGATTTCATAGTGAATTTACTTCATTACTTTCTTGATGCCTCACCTACGACCGCCTCTCCTTAACCTCCGAACGGTTCTCGACGGGGCGCAAGAAGGGGTGGGCGACCGACCCGGATTTAAAGCCGGACTTGTGCATGACGCGGAACGAAGTCTCTCTCCCTCTCTCCCTCCTTCTCTCTGTTTTCCTCACTCCGTTGCATTTCGTCTAGCGCTTATAAGTACGATGAGGGAAAAGAATGCCATCAGGAAAAGTAGATGAAATCCAAACGTGCCTTTTTCAGATTTATCTATTACTCTTACGAATATGAAGTTGCTTCTCGGTAACTCAAATCATTGCCAAAAAGCACAAGGAATTTCCAACTTGCCTCGATTACGCGAGTTTGCAGAAACCTATAATATACGATGAATACCACACACAATGAATACGAATACCACACAGTAAATTGGCGTCGTATCTCGGAAAAGATATTCAGAGAAATCGAGTAAGAAAAAGAGACGGGCCAATATGGTCTCCCTTTATTCCACGAGGGGATCGGCTGCCTCCTGTAGTGCCGCACATTGCTGACATTGAAAATCAGTCATTTAAGAATCAAGTACACGCATGCTTGACGATGTGCGCCGAAATCAACAAAAGTCGGAAATGACTCTCGAAGGGGAATCGCATACTCCATGCTTATATTTCAGCTAAACGCACAAATTGCATTTACGCCTTTCAAGGGTGCATTAAGAAAACGAATAACTATGACATTTTTTCAACGCTTTTTCTAATGAACAGGTATTGCTAAAGACGAAGCTCGCGGAAACTTCATATATTTATTCATATATTCAACGACGGAATTTTTAAATTATAAGAATCATCAACCGAAAATATTGAATAACAGGCCAATGTTCACACATGGGAGTTCCTAACCCTTGGCCTTCAAAGGTTGCAGGTATTAATCTGAAGACTCCTATTGTTTTTCTCATGGCCAACTTTATGTAGCGTGTTCAAGAGTCGGAACTGGAAAGAATCTGTATGTCTTTGCCCCTAATGGGAAAACCGAAAACATTGTGTATCAAATAGCTTTTGTAATGAAAAGTGTATTTCAATGTGAAGCATGTGTCTCAAAGAAGCCCCCAAAACGAAAAATAAATACAAAGTGACAAAGAATATTACAATTTTTTAATGTGAAAAACCGCCCAAAAAAATAGTTGAAAAAAGGGAAACGCATTTTGCGACACTCAAGATATGTAACTTATAGGAAACCATGAGTCTAACGTTCCCCAATTTGTCATGCATGAACTATTGAAATGTTGATTTTCCCCGGGGCAACGCCGGGTACTTCAGCTGGTATACATATATAGAGGGTATTTTCTTTCCCCAGTGCACAGCCTACCATCTAACCGCCGGCAAACACTCCACGGTTTCTAGAAGTGGAACACCCGAATCGCGCAAACCTCCTGTCATCCACAGGCTGAGAAAGACAATTTGCGCATTCCAGCAAGTGATTTCCAGCCGATGCGGAGACGGAAAAAGGACATCGGCTATCGCCGACGTTGCCTTGATTGACATTCCATCTCTTGTCTCTAAAGTGGATAAATTCTATACAACTCTGCTGCTCACTGGCCATGTGGTCAACGAGAAAATCTCCTGGCGAATGAAGAGTTGATCATCGATTTTAGTTCCTGGGGATTATCCCCCTCTCATCCTACTTCAATCGCATCCACGTGACCATCAAGGGATGCCGAAACGAGAAATGTGAAGTCATGGCTCGCCAACGCTCATTTCTCCAATGGAGATTCCCGTTAGGAATGGCAATTTTAAGGACGTCAACGTTGTCGATATCGTCAGTGGGAATTGGAATGGACCGGAGGAATGACTTAGAATTTTACCGAAGGTCTCATTATGGTGAGGGCTCTATGATAAGCGCTTTCCTTAATATTTTGCTCGAAATTTGGCCAGAGGGCGAAAGCAAGCTCATGCATCCGATTGAATGGTGGAAGTGCATTCCTTGCTATTCTCCCAATTTACGGTGCTGGCTGGTCATTTTCTGGGAGAATGATGCAATTCGTTCCGATGTCTGACGAGGGTTGTGGTGGTTTTTTTTAAAAACCATTTGTCTGGTTGCGTGGGGATCTCCGCGATGTAAGCAAATCTGACGCAATTTGACGCGTCACATGTTCTTTCTCGTTTGCGTCTTGCGATGCGGGCAAGATTCTGGTTCGGAAAAGGTTCCGTCTGTCAAATCCAATCCCGGATTTTCTCCTATTATGGCAATGGTGGCAATCAAGCAGGTGGAAATCCATGTAATCACGTGTACATGTTATGTAAGTGTCCAGGCTTGCGCATTCCGAGGGAGTGTAGCTTTCTCTCCCAGGTGGATATCTCCCAATCGCTGAAAAAATGTGGAAATACCGCCTAAGAGAACAACCACCTAGGTCCCAAATCTGACAGGGTTCTAGGAAAGGGTTAACCGAAGATCCAGTTCGGGCAAGTGTCATGAAACCTGACTCTGAATTCTAGCAAACTCTTTTTTTTTCAAACAGGCAATATATGCACATTCCAGTGGGAAATTTTTTCCTCGACTCAATGTGGAGGTAATTCAATTTCTTAACAAATAGTTTGGTTGAGAAATGGAATAATCTCATCCATATCGCTGATGAAAAACGTCATGGCAGAACCAATACAGTCTATCTGGTTAGGGAGGAGAGTTTTCCCCGTTGAATGAAGATTTTGCTCAATTTCAGTCATTTCAGAAGATTCAGTCTCTTCGAGTCCAGCCTCAGCTCGTTTGGAAGGCAATGGAAAAGCGGGTCGCTTTCTAACGCGGAACTGTATGAGCCTTTTCCAGATGGAGAAATTTTTAGGTTGCTCTCTCCCCACGCCCGCATTAAAAAAATTTATCTTGAGGGTGGCAGGACGTTAATCTTACGATTTTCGCTGGTGTGGATTTTCTGGAAACGGTCTCAAGGACATTGTATTTGCTTTTGCCGGCTTTACTGCAGCGCAAAAAAAATGAACCAGGAAAGAAACGGGGAAAATGCAAAAAATAAAACTGGAGCATGCTTTCAAAGCATGTTCCAGTTTGGAGCATGAAAATTTCTGAGGGGAATGAGCGCGCAAATTTGCCGTTTCTGGGACCAAAGGTTCGGGAGATACAGATTTTAAAAGAGACGCATGGAAATCGTGACGACCTTTGACCTCCAAGGCCCTTTCGCGAGGTCCCCTGCAACAATTACAAAGAGAAATTTTTATCCAGGGGAGAGGGTGGTTGCGTTGACTTTCGTTCCCATGAATCCTTAATCTTCCTCTTCCTCATCATGCTTATGGTCATGAGCTGGGCTCCCCCCCCCTCCCTCCCCCAAACTTTTCACCTACGAGCCGCCATTGCTCGATACGCTGTTCTTTGTCGCGATGATGTGGGCTGCCAGCAGCCAGGAAAAGTAGTTGATATAGGTTTGACATATGCATGATATAGGCTTGATATAAACTTGATAGAGGGAACGGAACTTTTCAACCCTAAAAGTTCCGTGATACGATGCTTGAATGACGCACGTTCACTTTTGGGACTTTAATTTTGGACACCCTGTATATTTGTCCTCCGGTTTCCCTGTTTCAACTATCAATTATGTCTAGGCCTCAGAGATGGAATTTTGAAGCTTAACAGCATCGAGCAACATAACGAGCAAGTGAGTTTTCCTGCTCGTTATGCAGCTCGACGTGGTAATAACGGCTCAATTTGCCGAAGGAATGCGCAGTTCCTCCTACTTATCACTGATGAGCTTCGTCGCAGCCTTAAAACAATTTTTTCGGTTGCGAGAGAATGTCCACGTTGAGAGGGAATGTCCACGTTGCAAACATTTTGCGTCGCTATCGTAAACCGCATCAGATGCCCGTTTTCTCATCAGGGAAAGCCTCCTATAATGCCCGATGGTGATTCGTCCTTCGCATCCATCCTTGCCTCCTCTTCGCTTGCCCTTGACGCCCGATGGAAATGCGAATCGTTCTTTCCATTTTTTCTCTCCTTTTTCTCTTCATTCCATGGACGTCGGGGCAGTTCCCTGTGCCCCGATCCCGAGGACATTTCCCCCTGCACCTGCTATTACAACGTAGCTCTGTCGGAAATCACGGCGGATTGTTCCTCAGCGACGACGAATGAAATCTCCGCCTTCAACGAAGTCGCCTGGTTCTCGAAGCTCACGTGTGCCAGGGTGCTTTCCTCCTTTTGGAATATCCTCTCAATGGAAGAGGTTTCGATTTTCTGCTTCGGAATAGGATTTATGTTTTTCCTTGAGAGGGCATGAGGTCGTCGCTAGCAAATTGCACAGAGACCAATCGCACGTTGAAATGAGTCTTCGTGTCAGTTAGCGAAAATTTGATTGATCATGACAAACAATTTCCCTCAATTTTTTGCAGGGGTAGTTCCATTTCAAATCAGGCAGGACCTGTCAGAACATAGTCTGTGATTTTTTTTCGAAAAATATATGTAATCCTCCCATTCAAGCGATGAAGTATGGGTTTCTTTGCACAATGGACACACAAACTCTCTGGTATAAATATAGTCACGCTGCTTGGGTCTAATGCTGCCCACAGTGCTCGTTCTCTCGATGCATAACATGGAAAGCGTGGCACGGTCAAAATGAATACATTATCCTGTGATTCTCCCTCCTCCTACAGTACAAGGAAACTACACATTTGGAGGAACGACGC
This sequence comes from Darwinula stevensoni, assembly GCA_905338385.1. NCBI lineage: Eukaryota > Metazoa > Arthropoda > Ostracoda > Podocopida > Darwinulidae > Darwinula > Darwinula stevensoni. The sequence continues at coordinate 12,337 of CAJPEV010003993.1, forward strand.
GATAACGGAACTCTCGGATGGCATCTGTGTTACTTGGGCAATAATTATTTCTTTTTCGGATTTTGGAAATCTCGCATTAGAAATCATGAAACGCATCAACCGGCGATGAAAAAAGGAAGACGAACGAAACCCGCAGCCTGTCCCTGAGTCCGTCTCGTTTCCTTGCATAAATAAATCCTCTGTCGGAGTTGCCGAGTGGATTTTTCGCCGGCCTCGAAATCCTGACGGTTTTCCACGACTCCTCCTGCGACCTCGGGCCGACTCTTCGCCAGGGGGCGCTGGAATTTCACAGCCAGTCGCTCGAGTACTTGTTCCTCATCGGTAACGGCATCACGACCGTGGAAGCAGGAGCCATCTCGGGTATATTTAAAGGTGGATCAAGGAACAGAGACTGGCCACGTTTTTGCAGTGAGCTGGAGTCTCGGAATATCGACCGAACCGGCTGAACTACATTATTGTTACACGTGAATTTTTTTAAACGTAGAATGAAATTAAGCGTGGAAATCTGCGCAAAGGAAAGACGATCGTGACTGACTGACTGAGTCTAATTCTAACCATGTTCCAGAGAAGTTAGAAATCTGAAACTTGGTACAAATGTACCTTTTGGGATGCAGAGTTCAGAAAAAATCCGACTTTGCAGGTACATGCCCTGGGGGCACACGGTTTTTGGGGGAGAAGTTTTTAAAGATATATATTGTGACGGATTAGGATGGCATCGAGAGGCTAGACAAGATGTCTCGGGTTCGGTGATGTAGTGGTAGCACACCTGACCAGTAATCGACAGAAACGGGTTCAAATCCTGGAAGTTCCGAAGCTTTCTTTTGGCCTCTTATGCCTTCCATGTCGCGTTACTCATTCTCCCTTCCTAGCAATATTTTTGCTTTAGTGGAACGGAGAGACATGGAAAGCTGAAACTTGACATGGACATGTCAACAGAGACGATGAGTTCAGGAAAAATGTAACATTGTAGATTCATACCACGTGGGTGCATTTTTTTAGGGGCCAATATTTCTCAAGTCATTTTTTTACCCTGGCATATTGAGCTGGTGCGGAAAGATGAAACTTGGTACATAACTACCTATTTGGATGCTGCGTGCATAAAAATTCAGACTTTGGAAGTAAATGCCCCGGGGGCACAAATTTCAAAGGGAGATGTTTTTAAATAATTTCTTTTGCATCAGTTAAACTGATGAACATGGAAAGCTGGAACTTTGCATGACTACTGAGACAAGGTGTTAAAGAAAAATGTTAAGTATCGACACATCCCCATGGAGGAATTTTTTCGTGGCGCGATGCTTTAAAAAAAATTGTCGTGGCGAATTGGACAGAAATGGAAAGGTGAAACTTGGCACACGTATAAGTGACATGATATGGAGTCGAGGGAGTATTCAGCTTTCATGGTGCATCATCTCTTGGTACAGCTTTTTGGTGGGTCGGCTTTTCCAAGCATGTTTTTTTCACCAGCGAAAAGGGCAAACGAATATGTTTGAAATTTTGTGGGTATGTAGTTCTCTGAGGATTGATTTCTTTAAAAACAAAGATATTTGTCGGTTAAAACGTTCCAGGGCACATATATTGCAAATTTTCTGATAAAGCAAAACGGAGGGCGCTAGAAAGTTTAAACACGGCAAAGAAGAACCTGATGGATAGCTGCGTAAATCAAAAATTCTACTTTTATTATACTGTATATATTGGGAGTAGCTTACCGACTAACATGAGTAGCTATTCGCATGCTTAGTTCAGGAGAAATTCTACTTTGGTGATACTTGCCGTTGGGGCAATCCTTTTAGGTGAACATATTTTCAAATAGTTCTCTTTGCTTCAATGAAACGAAGACACATGGAAAGCAGAAACTTGGCAAGAACGTGACTGCTGACGCACTAAGCTCAGGAAAATGTCAAATTTCCAAAATATGGGAATTTTTAGGACATATTTATTAGGGACTTTACCTTTTCCCACAATTTCTCATATCTGAGCGAATCGGGCAGAAATAGAAAGTACCACCTGTCACCCGCATAGCGGACGTAATGTTGATTTAAGGAAAAATTCAACTTTTGTTGTGCGTCTCCTCAGAACACAGCTTTTGGGTGGGTCGCTTTTCCAAATAAATTTTATCATCGCCAGTAAAAAGGGGAAACGTATGAGGTTAAAACTGGATGGAGTTCCCTGATTCTACATTTTAAAAGAAAAAAAATTTCGTTAAAACCCATCAGTGCACTTTTATTAAGGTACTACGGGAACATAAAAATCGACCCCCCCGGATCAAAATTCCGCTTTATAATTGTTGTAAGGGACCTCAAGAAAGGCCCTTGGAGCCTATTGCTGGCTCGCTCAGGTCACCCCTGGGGCCATGATCTGTGGTCAAAGATCAAAATTTGCATGCTTCTCTTTGAAAATGTACATCTCCCCAACCCTTGGTCACAGAAACGTGAAATTTGCACCATTCTCCTCGAGACATACAGCGCTATATGGAAAAAATAAATACTCGTATGCAACTGTCGTACCCGAGACGCCATGACGCTATAACTGAGAATTTTTCTGTCTTCGGATTCTGTTTTTTCGTTCTCATTTCTCGTAGAAATTTTCTATTGGCAAAAGCATGCTCCAGTTTTTGGAGGCTAATATGGTCCACCTTTTTGCGAAGTTGCGCATGGGTTTCCTCCTACCGTTTCCCCTTAGTGTTCGGTGATCCGCCTGAAAAATTCACGGATCCAATGATACCAAGATTGCTGATTGGCTTCAAGGGGATGGAGAACGCGGGGTCTTTAATTGCCGATTTGCATGAAATCTTGAGTCTCGCGCGCAGCTCTTCCCTGTTTGACCTCCCTCCCTCCCTCATCACACTCTCTCATGCGTGCGGGTGATGTGCGTGTCTGTGCGAGTGAGCGGTGAGGGGAGCAGGAGACCGGCGCGACTACGACTGGCGCCTATGGCTATTGTATTTTCCTTGTACGATGACGCTTTCCTTCATTGAATGCTCCGCTTTCGGATCTCCCCCTCTGAGGCTCCTCCGGGGCACGTCTCCGCTCTACTCCAACCAGTCCTCTTTCTCCTAAAGGCAATCATAACGAAAACTTGAGACCGGAGAAATGTCTTATGGCAGGGTCGTCTTAGTAGCATTGATAAAGGAAAAAAGAAACAAACAAAAGACTTCAATGAAATAGGATTATATTAATTGATAAGAAATCAAAATAATGCAGATCAACGAATGAAGAGCTCAAATAATCACTATTCACACAAATAAATTGACTGGAGGAAGGGCTTCCAGTGATTCATGTTCACATTCTCTCTCAAGGAAAGGAGGCACATCGTCTGAAATTTTGCATCTTAGAGATATTGAAAAAGGACCCAGTC
>CAJPEV010003994.1:0-25836 GCA_905338385.1 Darwinula stevensoni
AAAAGAATGCAACAGTTTCAATAATTAATAACTCAGTAAATAATGGATGAAATGGCGTAATTTTTGCATCAGAATAAAGAGGAAGACTATGAGTTTATTTACAAACCTTAATAAGTCTTGATGTGAGCACCATTCACATTCAAATTGTTCTAGCAAATCAAGGTAATTATCCCCGGCGATCGTGTTTCTCGCTGAAAATTATGCTGAACTGTAATGAATATCTCCGCATACCAAAGCAAGCATTGAGCCTTCTGCTGAATGGTGGCCATTGTACTGATGGGGGTGAGACGCGCGCCAAAACAGGCACCAATTAGGAAATTCCCTCGCGCGCGCATTTCGAGCTGCCAGCGACATCTATAATGGGATATAAGTAAGCTCCCAGTCTTCCCTTTCATTTCGATGCAAAGATCACTGCGTTTCGTCCATTACTTATCGAGTTATTAATTTTTGAAACTGTTGCATTCTTTTATGGACACCCTGTATATATATAAATATTCGGGGATTGCAAGAGATGGAATGCCTTTGGAAAATAGTTTTCGAAATTCCGGCACGGTCATTTACCAAGCCGCTGCTGCATTTTTATGCGACTGATAATAAGTCGGCGTTCCCAGGCCGATCCGGAAAGGAAAACCGGATCGGATCGAGTCCGAGCGAGAAATTTGCGCTTAATAATTGCCGGACGCATTTCGAACGCGGAGGGAATATTGAGTACTCGGTCCCAATAGGAGAGTCTTTTGGGGGGACGAAGCGGTTCATGGACTAGCAGATTCGGGTCCAGAAAATTGTTATCACTGAAGCATCTGCAGTTTATGCGAATTTTTACAATTCATCCACACGAGTGAAAATAAAATTTTCATTCCGCTTCGAATCTCCAGGTGAAAAACGTTTCTTCTGGCGCTTGGAAGTCCAGAGTGAGTAGATGTTCCGCCTTTTACGATCAACGTCTCTTAGGGGTGAAAATGGCTGAAGAACCCAGAAGAGTTGCTTCAACTGACGAGATGAACCCCGCCTATTAGGCCGACACCTGCTCGCAGTCAAAGCATTCTTCAATGAGTTAGTCGTGAAATTCCGAGGGAAATTCCATCTTAACGATTCATGCTGCGATCGCGATCATCTTTGAATTCGTGGCGCCGCAATATGAACTAGGGTAAAACCATTTCCGACGGCTGAATCTGGCACTTTCGGTGACGAGCACGAGAGTTTCGGACGACGGGACGCGGGAGGGAGCAGCGGCTCACTCCTGCTATCTGGCCTATCATCATCCAACTATCGTTCCTCCTTCATAACGCTCGATGTCTCTCTCGTCGCTCATGGCAACGCGCTTAGGCCATGTGCTCCCCGCCAAATCTTGCGCTTAGTATAGGTCTAGCCCAATGTCAGGATATATTCCTACAGTATTGTAGAATCTTTGCCCGCTCAGTAATGACCCCTACAGTGTTCTGAGGATGTATATGCTATGCTGTCAATGGTATCCATTGTGTATTGAGAGTTTTACCTATTTGTGATTTCCCATTATGACGTCCTTAAATTGGATTTCAGCAAAGGGGGATGAAATTTGGCTATGACAATGATGTATTTGAATAGGTCCCAAGGTAGATCATGGAGTACCATGACCCTCACCCATTCTCTTTGAAAGATATCTATGAAAGCATTGTCTGATTGAGTTATTATTGAAATTTAGGTGCACACCAGTTGTCATAAGTCTAGGCCCTGATATTTAGCCTGGTTTGAAGTACTTAGGTTTATCTCAATATCAGTTAAGATGTTAGGCTTATAGTTTCAAGATTGCTTGCTTTTTCAGCAGGTTCTTGAATTGTTGTGCTACATAGGATGTCTCACTTTTGGTACATTCTTGGAACTTGGGCTACCTATGAGTTTGTTCGATACTTCATGAAATCAGCCTTGAAACTCATGATCTCTGGTACCAGTGAGAAACAAGACACTGAAGAACCTAATAACCTTCCAAATGCTTCAGAGATCCTATTTTTTCCTGATCAGAAGTTTGTACTAGGATTTGGAGACAGAATACAACCTGATGATGGGGAACCTTCACAAAATGTTGTGTAAGGATTTTGTGTTGTTGACTGCTATTATCAAAAAGCTTAGTCAAGCAAGTAACGAGTGCCTAGTGATGGTTGCTTGGGGTCTTTTGTTTCAGGCGAATGGTTGAGTACTTGAATAAAGCTGAGAGTACTCTGGATGTCTGTATGTATATCCTCACTCATCGCAATTTATGCAATGCCTTAATAGAGGCTTCATACAGAGGTTTGAAAATAAGATGCATAGTGGATAAGAAGGTTGCCTCTGAGGGTTATGGAGCTGGGGAGATGGTGGGAAACCTTAGAAGAAAAGGTGAGTTATATTCAGCATCTTCAAAATGTGGTAAATACCTGGAGTGTAAACATTCCAATGCTTGTCATATTTCAGGGATTGCAGTGCGATGCTTTGAGACTACCTTTCTGATGCATCACAAATTTGTGGTAATTGACAAGAAAATTGTAATGATGGGCTCTTTCAACTGGACCATGCAAGCAGTATGTGGAAACAATGATGTTGTGCTGATATCCAATCATGCTGATATTGTCAACCCTTTTGTGGAAGAGTTTGAGAAACTTTGGATCAAAGCTTCCCCCAAAGTTCAAGCAAGTCAGTGATTGGTTTTTCATTTTCTAATGTATAATATTTGAATAAACAGTTCATTGGAGAAGAATAGGAGCTTAGTAAGAATTCAAATGGACTAAAATGTGACTTTCATGTTTATTTGCTGATGAACTAGATTGTAATAGGTCGTGTTGCTTATCAGTGCAATGCCTGTTTTCTCACTATAAAAGGGTGATGATTACCTTGATGCTTATCTAATTATGTGGCCTGAAATTAAAATTGGTGCTTGTCAAGTTGATCCAATGTGTGTGAATTCTTTCTTCTTGAATAACCAAGGATATTAACTGATGATCATCAGATGGTCATCATCATTCTGAGACAGAAGTGTATATCATTTGCTTAAGGCAACTGATATACACTTCTGTCTCTTTTCTAACTGGGTATTTGTGGTTTTAGGCATAAATCATGTGATTCAGGGATTCTGAGGCTTTGGCAAGAATAATGTTGTGTGGCTCTGTTCCAGGTTCCTAATAGATGTGCTGTGGACCACAAAAAAAAGTCTGACCCTGTGCCTGTTTTGCCTGACAAGTATGAGTGTGGCTGAGGAGATCATTGCCATAAAGAAGCAGAAAGGGATTTATATTGAACTGATTTGTGAAGAGTCTCTGGTTCCTACTGGAGATTCACAGGTTCCAATGCTCCTTGAGGAAGGTACTGTCCTAGTCACCTGTCTGCATGCTTAGATGTTCTTTATGAATTAATCAATGAATGAGGGATAGGAGTTGCAGCATGAAAGGATTTCAAGAGATCAGGGAAACACAGTACTTATATCAAGAAGGTAGTGGTACCCAAGTTCTCCATGTATATTACAAAAAGTCAGAAAGTACTTTAGAAAATATTGTGGCTTGGCTGAGACAGAGGAGGATAGGTTTTGTTGTTTCTATCAGACAAAAAATAAAAAGTGGACGATAGTGGTCAGGACACTTAAACGAGACTGACAAAAATAAGCTGAAAATTACTCAGATCAGTAAGAAGTCTCATTTTGAGCATGCCAACATACATGATACAGCTGAAACTGAGAAGTAATGCCTCCTCAATGACAGTAGCTGGAGATTGACTCATCCCTGTTTTATAGCAGAAGAATTTTGTGATCCAACCAAATGACATTAGTTACATTGAGTTGGAGGGTTAGGATCCTACCTATGGGTATGATTGATTAAGATCTCTTCTGCCCATCATCTACAACATCTTGTTTTTTTCATTCATGCCTGCAGTTTTATTGTAGCTTAACCTTTTTTTTTTGCAGTTCCTCAATCCCACTTTTTGGTTCCACACATCATCAAAGCAATTATAGCTAGAGCATATATCATGCTATGACAAATTCAACCTTCTGGAAATTCTCAGAACATGAGCTCAATGTCATGGTCTTGATGCTCTTTCTCTCTGCCAAGCTGGTTTTGCACATCTACAAATCATGAGCTTCCTACTGATGAAACTTAGATGCTATTCCCTGAGCATGAAGCAGCTCATAGATTGAGCAACTCCAAGAACTGTGAAGGAATAGGCTCCATCATATCAAATTTAAGTATTGCTTTTGAAATAAAAGCTCAGTTCTCCTATTTCATATTTCATATTAATATTATGAATAAATATTTCATATTAATCATAAGCAGAGTTTATCACCCTCAAGGATAAATTGGAGAAGGGAGTTTATTCAGATAATGGAATCATTACCTTACCCATGTGAATTGAGTGAAGGGAGTTCAGTCAGATATTTTGCTAATAACACTACTAATTATAACTACAGAAGGAAGGTTTAGGACTGGATTTCATGCACAATGAGTCATAATAATGTGTTCAGAATATCTGAATGCAATTGATTTCACCTGACAGCAAAACGGAATGGATATTTGCACAAAAAAGCCGAATTGTTGTTCTTGCTTCTTGTACTTTATCTATGAAATATTGATGGCATGATTGTTTTGTGGATCCTTCAGGTATTAAAGTGTACACATTGGGAGTGAAAGGCCATGTCCTGCACCACAATGTGGCCATCATCGATGCAGAACTTGTCCTGCGGACATCTTTCAACTGGTGTGATTCCCACCTTGTGTGGTGCTTCAGCGGTGCTTTCTTGTTTCGTGATTCTGTGATGGTCTCTGAGTTTTGTGAGGAGCTGAACTCTTTGAGAAGCAAGAGCAGGGCTTGGCAAGTCATTGATGATCTTCCATCTGTTGTCAATCGCCATAAATGCTGTGTAGTTTTGTGAAGACAATATCTTTATCATCTGGGATTTCTTTTCTTTGTTGACATTCATTCAGGCATAAAGCTTTTACACTCTTGATCTCATCACTCATTTGATGCAATGACCTTGGTGATGCTAGAGAGTGCAAGGTAAATTTTTCTAGGAGGGGGGGGGAAAATACCAGCAGCTTCAGGAATAAAACTTATGCCGTCATAATAGCAATAATACTTCATATTTCACGTGAACCTCTAAATTAACCCTCAGAGTGTTACTGTACACAATTTCTATGATTGCACCCAAATAACCTAGAGATGGGGCTCATTTCCCATTTCCATCGAGATAGGAAATGGTAAGAATTTGACTGTCAGCAGTAGAAAAAAGTGAGACCATATGAATAAAAGGTACAGTAACTTAACCCTTCCCTGACAGGCCTTTTAAATGAATTTCATGGAATTGCTTGGTCTTCATTATTTCACTAAAAATATACTTCTGAACTTATTCTCATGGAATGGTAATCACAGGGACTGAAAAGTATTTAAAAATATGGGGCTGGGAATCGATTATTAAATTACAAGCCATTTAGACATATCAATCGAATTTTAATCAAGCTGCTTGATTAAAATTCAGGGGCGCAACCAAGGGGGTTTGTGTTCAGTGGGTCTGAATCCCCCCCCCCCCCCTGCTCATTATGGTATCTCTCTACTTCTTCAAGGGTGGAGGATGCAGAAAGATATCACGAGCAAACGACCTGAGAGCGGGGCAGGAAAGGCACAAAGGAGGTGAAAGGTTAAGGTAATGTCAGTCACATGTAACTATTCACTTTAGTGAAGTGAACCTGTGAAGGAAACGTCCTGCACATGTGACGCTATTAAATTTTTTTCCGAAAACCGAAGGACGATGATTCAAATAAAAGGCGTGAATCACGTACAGGTTAATGAATTTCCATTTACATGTCTGTGCAGTGATATATGGGATGAATCCCGAAATTAAATGATAAAACCACATTCAATATCTGAAAAAAGCTTAAAATGAACTAAATTATAGTTCAAATTCCATTTCCACCATTTCATAACATTTTTCTTCGTTTCATTTTCTTTGTTTGCGTTTTTGCTGAGTATATCTCTCCTGATGATTTGATAATGCCTGCTGCATTCGGCAACATTTGAAAGACAGGTCATGGGAACTTCGAACCCTTCCCCCTCCCCCCCTCTCCCCTTCCATATGTGATGAAAGGTGATAATTAAGTTAATTCCGAGTGGCTACAACAGTACTCCGAGGACGTGCCCGTGTGAGCAGTAGATAGAATGCCTAGAGACAGATTCGATTAATGGCATATTGAAGCATCTCTCATTCATCCTTACGGACAGAAAAGGACACTCGGTACCCAAGAACATTTTGACCCAGGAGAACAGAAATCTCCACGAAGAATGCAGCATCGTTTGATAACTCAGCATTTCAATATTTACACGTTTAGTCCAGACGGCGAAAGAAACCGGATTTTTCCCATTACGTCCGAAAATCCCCTCGGGTCCACCCGATTCCACGCAGAAACGAAGAGGCCTCGGCCAGGCTTTTAAAGATCATTAGGGGAATCGACAGCTTTAAACGAGCGATCGATTTCTCCGCCTCGGACGGCGGTACTAGCCGAACGAGAGGGGGCCGGTCCGGGTTGCGCAAACCGCTGACCGGTTGCGGAGTCGCTCCTTGCCGCTTGTTAAAGCGTGGAATGCGTCGAGTGGGTTCGTGCCTTCACGGAAAAATAAAATTAAAATAAAATAAAAATAGAACAGCAGGAGCTCTCAAAATGGTATTAAGTTTTTTTTTTCTTCTCCCCGAACTTCATTTTTTTTTCAAACTGACAGCAGTGCGCTTGTTCTGTTCCCTTCGCAAAAGAGCGCCGTTTTTGGCAGCCTTCATTTCGGTTCTTTATCGAGATTGTGCGCTGACGAATTTGGAAAAGAACAAGCATTCCGGAGGAGGTTTCGGAGGCCGATCAAAAATTTGATTCATTTTTAAAATCAAGATTAGAATTTTAATGAATTATTCTAATCGGCTCAGCAACCTTTAAATATAAAATACTACGATATGGTGTATTAAAAAAAAAGTTTGGCCCTGCTTGGAGTGATATGCTTAATTAAGCATAAGCATAATTAAGCTCTCGGATTAAGCATAAGCACGGAAGAGAATCCTTCGAGTTTTTTCATCATAGAGGTCTAACAAATTGCCTTATAAGCTTTCTTATTCATAAAACCGTGGTCGTAGGCAGCCGAACTAATTGGAGAGAAAAGTTTTGAGGAAACTGAAAAATGATCGAGAAAATGATGCATTTGCAGATTTGCATAACATCATGCTTCATTTTTGGTGCCTCCAGCTATGTAGCAACAAGAATCAAGACTCGAAAGGAAATCAAGGTATAATGAGCATTAGGTCACACTTCAGTCAGCTGATGACGATTTGCAGCTGCGATAAGGACTTAGCAGGTAGGGCAGCGACCGATCGGGAAGGCAAGGCAGGGAGAAAAAATTAATGGCTGAGGGAAGAAAGGCGAGGGGGAGAGAAGTGAATAATGCGAAGAGAGCGGGAAGACAAGAAATGGTCGAAGCGTTTGGAATGAGGGATGGCCAGGGATTGAAGGAAGACAAATGAAAAACGCGAAAAGATGAAACTCCCTTGAGGCACCGGGAAGATATGACTGATGTTGGATGTCTTCCCCTTTCCCCCCCACCCGCCAGCGCAAAGTGTATTCCCGCAATCCTGGAGGACCTTATTTGGCATCATTTGACCTTATAAGGGCAGAGGGAATACATTGATCTCCATCCCCCATCGGTACATAGCAGTTCGTGTGTCCTGTCAACTCGTATGCATCCTGTCACTGAGAATATCTGCTGATGTCTAGCGACGAAGTGCCCTGATTGAATCCTTAAACCCTTTGGCAAGCCAAAGAGCTCCTAGTTCAAACTCTTCATCTCCATTTTTGGGGGAAGAAGTAGCTGGCATTTCTTGTGAAGAATGCAGCAAGCATACAAGTTGAAGTCACATGCTGTTACAGAGGTCATTCACCGATTGATTAGACAGTAGGGAGGGCTTGAAGTATGAATTCAATAAAATCAATATTCCAGTCCAGAAATGAAAATATTGATCGAAGTGCTCCTCTGCAGAAAAACCTTTAAAGACCCCTTCAAATGGCTATTCTTCAATTTTAATAAGCTTCCCCCCCCTTTTGCCTCAGTTAACCCCCCAAACACAGGGTCACTTCATGTACCTGCTAAACTGGGAAGGTAAACCATAGTTACAGGAAAGCAGATTTTTTCTACTTCTGCTTGGTAATAATGCAATAACAATGACCAAGACTCCAAATATATGATGCTTGAATTCCTAGGTTCCTCTGGAGCTGCTTGAATGATGCAACTTGCAGCATCGATGCATGCCTATTTGTTCTGGCATCATCTGAAGTTGGGGAAGCCCTCATGAGAGCAAGTGCTCGTGGAGTGGCAGTCAGCATTCTGATCGACAGGGAGATGATGTCTTACCAGGGATCCCAGGCCCATAATCTTCTCAAACTTGGTGGGTGGATTTAAATTTTTTTCCTGCATGAGGCTTACTTTGTGTCTTTGTGTTCATTCTTCATTATTCATGATAAAAGGGGCATCGTTGATCCCTAGGCATACGCATCATGAGCCTGGCAACACCACTCCTCCTCCATCATAAATTTATCATCATTGACAACAGGATTGTCATTGATGGGAGTTTCAACTGGACCACCAAAGGATTGGCAGGGAACTTTGAGAATGCTATTGCAACCAACGACCCAAACACGGTTTGCCTCTTTGTTCAACAGTTCCAACGCATCAAGAGGCACATCATCGATGACTGCCTCCATGCACGCAAGGTGCACAAAGGAGAGGGTAATGTGATGACCACAGAAGATTTTATTCCAGAATAGACATCATAATAAGGGAATTTGCTCCACTGTATATTCAGGATTTTCTAGCACTTCATCCTCTTGTGGATTGCTTTCAGGAACTTGCTTGACTTTTAGGACTGTCTGACCAAGTTCTCCAAGTGCCTCAAGTTGCTGCTCCTACATAAAAATGAAAGCAGGCACTTGATAAGTTTCATGCAACTACTTCTACACTCATCAGCTGAGTAATATGTATAAACTATACATATTTTGGGGTTACTCTCTGATGACTTGAGTTTTTGCTCATGACCACCACCTTCTTAGCTACCAACTTACTATCCACAGCCCCTACTTCCATCAGAAGCATATGAGGATGGAATTTCGACATTTGCCTGACTTTTCCAGCCATACCAGGGCCTATTTCATTCCATTCTGTTCATGATGGCAGAAGTGAAAGAAAGAAATATGAAAAAGAACACATTTAATGCAAGAATGAAAGGAAACTTTGACCAAACAGCTGATCCAGAAAATTTATATGAACAAACTAAAAAATCTTAAGTCTAATACATCCTCCTTTGGATAGAGGTAAATGGAAGGAGAGTCAGGGATGCATTCAGAGCTATCTGTATCCTCTTGAATGCACTGATAGTTTAGTGCAGCAAATATGACTGGGCAGCCTTGATAGGAGTCAGCCTACAGGAGTAACAACTCCCTACTTAACTGAGCCTTAAAGCTTAATTGGGTTCGGTATGCTGTCGAGACAGCAGAGTTCCTCCTAAAGTGCTGTCCATGGTTCCCTGATCTTGGTGAACCCAGACATATCACTCTGTCTGGACTAGGGAAAGTGAAATTCAGATAAGACCTATGCTTGTCATGCCCTTACATATTTATTTCATGAGTTCTTGTCCTATGTCTTTGGCCATTCAGGTCTACCAATTGATAGTATGCCTGGAAACTGCATTTCAAAGGTGAACTTTGAAGCCTTCCAGGTTACTGGCAAGGCAGAGAATGAGCTCCCTGTTAAAAAAAAAACCCAGAGGTAATACAGGTGGTGACTTGCATGAAAACCTTGCTAAATGCAGATGCAGGAGAGCAGGACTGAAGGGTTACAACTCCTAAATGACCAGACAAAGAATATTACATGATGAAATCCCTTAACCATTGCTGGCAAGGCCAAGAGGGAATGATGAGAGATACCTCCAACTATGGACATCTACTCAGGGCAGGTTTGCTATCTGCATAGTCTTTTTGTATGATTTAAGTGGCATCATTGCCAACACCCACAAGAGGAAAAACAGATATTCTAGACTTACCATTTCAAAGAGATGTGTCCTGAGCTTCTTGAGGACATCTATGGTATTCTGAGGAGAGCTGAGGAGAGAACAGACCTGGGCATCTAGCAGGCATTTACACCACTCAATGTAATGCACTCCCTCCACACAAAAGTTGTCAGCCAGGAAGGCACACAGGATGGCTGCCTCCTGATCAGTAAGCCTCTGCAGGGCTCGTGTCAATTTGGGCACATCGAAAGGGGTTCGAGTTGCCACATTCAAGAGATCCTGCCAATTGGAATCCTGGTCACTTGGCCCACAATTGCGTAAGCACAGCTGGACGATGGCAACCAGCTCCACCTCTGAAATCTCAGGTGTTTTCATGAGGATTTCTTTCAGGCCTTTAGAATCACGCTTGGACACACAAACATCCAAGGACAGGTTCCTAAATGTAAACAGCTCAGTTACATGAGGCTTCATGAACAAATAAATAAAGGATGCATGTTGTGATATGTCTGAAGGCCTTACTGTTCATTGTCATCTTCATCTTGATCCATCCTCTCCTCACAGTTCTCTGCATCCCATGTGATAATGAGACTCCTCTTCTTACCTCCTACATTAACACATCACTCATGGTTACAAGACCAAACCAAATCATCCAAGAGCATAAAGATGGATCATACGTGGGCTGGAGGACCGTTTTCCAGAGTTAGACAGAATGAGGGCATCAGCAAGGCTTTCGGGTGTCAAGTGAGCCACACTCACTCGTACCATGCTCTGTGCAACTGGGAAAAGAAGATGAGGGCCAATGGACCAGAGCCGGGGAGGAGAGGCGTACATTTTCACTTGGTGCTTTAGGATGCAGACCCCATTGCGCACATCCCACACTTGCAGAGATGCACCTACAAGTCATCACATAAATGCTAAGTCATAGTATAGAAAGGCATCAGGAAAAAGCAAAGAAAACCAGCAAGGTGCAATCGTATCAACCTTCTCCATCAGTATCCTCTCCAAAGATAGCCATATGACCAACAAGATGCCCCAGAGCAGCCAAGGCAACTGGGGAAGAGAGGCGGAATGCAGCCTTGAGCAACCCTGACCACTCAACTGCAGGTCGATTCCAGCTTTCCTTCTTCACTGTTCCATCCGAAACTGCAACACAGCAATCAAGCCAGGAAAAAATCACATGAAATCATAAAATCACATGAATTGCATGCACTTTGAAAGGATGCAGTCCACAACTCACATATGCTGATGAGTGAGGTGACTTGTGGGATGATCTCCAAAAAGATATGTGCCATAGGCTTCTCTTTATTCTTGGCTCTCACCAATTTGTGAAATTCCTCTTCCTTGTTATAAGAACTAAGATTCAGTTTCACCCCTCTCCACTCCAGCAATTCCTTTAATAGAGAATCACACTTATAAAGAAAATGAAAAAGAGACACTACATCAACAGCTATATTTTTTATACAGGATTGGTGCGAGGAGAGAAAGTGATGTCAAGGAAGGCAGCTCCATCTGGAAGGATACGAAGATGGAATTCCTGGATCATGGATTTTGATGGTAGAACCTGGGAGACTTTTCTCTCAGGATGGGAACTCAAAGAGACTGCAATGGTCTCCACGCTTCCATTTGTGTATATCACCCAACCTCTGCCTCCAGCAACAAATGTTCTATGAATTTCCCCAGTTACCTAAGGGAGAAACATGAGAAAGATGAGTGAGGAACAGGATTTAAGGTGTACAAAGCCATGAGAAAGGCAGCTTACACGATGGGATCGCATGCGTCTCATCTTGGACTCCTTATCCCAAACCCAGAGTGTGTTGGGGGCTGAGAATGCAACATATGACTCAATGTCCAGGGCATAGATTACAGGCAGCTCATAAGCACTCCTCCCAGATGACCTGGAGAGACTTGGCTGCCATGTCTCCACCAATGAGGCAGTTTCTGCCTGGAATGACAAAGTGATTTTTGGTATCCACACCCTTTGATACACTGAAAAGATTGCTTATGCTTCCATTCTACCCATAATCTTCAGGCTATTTTTCTATTAAGAACTTCCCTCAAAATGAAGAATTTCAAGGGAAAATCGTTTGTGATGGTTCATGTCAAATTGAGGATGAAGATCAAAGCGTTGCAGCATATAAAAATGACATCAAAAAGAGCTAAAGCAGTAGAAGCAAGAGAAACACCTTGAACTTACATTATAGAGAGCAACATGATTCCCCAGAGTAGTCACAATGATGTTTTCCATCTCTGCATCCTGGGACACACCAATGACCTGAGATGACCTGGCAAAGGTCAATAGAGGCTTCTCATCTTGCATGGTGATTCTTGGAAGCCTGGCTTACCCAAGCAATCACTACAGATGGAGGTCCATAAACAGGAAAACTTATTTGGCAGGATCTGACCAAAAAAGATAATGCCACCCATAAAATTCTCATGAGCTCTTTTTAGGATAGAACCACCTCATTCAATTTTCTTCTATGTAGAAAGATTAAATATAAATAATTCATGAAGATTAAGAAGAGAAGTTCTTAAGAATATTTTGTTCAAACAAAGATTCCATAATAGCAAACATATCAGAGGCCCATGTTTGAAAAAATTCAAACATTTGGTTCTTAGCTGAACAGCATCCACATGAGGGTCTCAGCATGATTCAAACACAGATTAGTTAAGAAACTTCCATACTTTATTAGATTTAATGATTCTCTGCAATCAGAATTACATAGTATACACCATTTTTTAATTCTAAAAAGATAAATACATTCAAAACAACATGAAATACATGACCAGATTGAATTATTTGTAATCAATCTCACTTTTGTTGGCAAGGGCAATGGCATATTTGTTTTAAAACAATAACACTATCACACATCAATGAAAGCATTGGATTTCGTGGGATGAGTGACTGGAATGTGAGAAAGGAAGCATCACTTAAGGTATGGGACTAGTTCCTCAACAAGCTTGTGATTCTTGTGGATGTAGCACATAGTCTCCCACATTGAATTAGCCAGGACTTCATCTTGAGTCTCATCTAAATTGATCCAGGTGTAAAGAGGTGGATTGAGGCGAAAATATGGGACCCCCATTGTGCTGCACCAAGCACGAGCCCGATCCACAACACGATTGTCTGCGTTTGTAAGCTACAGCAGAAAAAAATAAAAACTTTTGAGAGATTGACAAAATGAATGGTCTAAAGACTTAAAACAAAACAAAAAATATGAAGATCAATATTACATGAGATGGTAATAGCATTCAGTCCAAAATGAATGCACATGTTATGCAAATCTCAGACTGACCTGGTCAGCAAGGAATTTGAGAAACTGGATAAGGCCTAATCCAGCTCTAGCAGCTCCTAGAGGGCTGTCTGGCCAGTGAATGTCCAATGGTTGGGACAGCTGCATAGATATCAATCCAGAATGAGCATAGTGTCAACCTTCGAACATGCCTCCTGCTCTAGAACTACACACAACCACCAACTTCTTGTCCACACTCACCTCAGAAGGGAACATTCGACCAGTTCCAAGAGAGACAACGACTGTTGGAGTCACAATATCCTCCTTCCTCTTCACAGCTTCCATGACAGCATTCCATTCATTCATCTCTGTCAGGAGATCCAGGGTTGGATTATTGCTGATTATCCCACCATCCATGAACCGTTCAGAGGCCCTGAAGTAAGTCGGGGCAGCTCCTGTTGCACGAGCAGCCTTCCACACAGACTGCTCTTCTGGTTTTGGGAAGGGTTTGAATGGTCCCACTTCAGGGATTCCTAAGATTTCCTGGGGGGGTGGGTAGTTGCGGAAGAGATAAAGGTCAGATGGGAGTCGGTCGGACATTGCAGCCGTTAGTACCACCCTGTAACAGTGGAGCAAAATTCAGAGCTCAATCTCAGTCACACATTACAAGCAGAGAACATTCTTAAAAGATCTAGTTTCACAGCATTCTCACTTGTGATTTTTCAAGTCAGTCATGACGGTGGATTCACCAAATTCATCTCTTAGAAAGCGTTCCAGGTTCTCCGTAGGGTATGGTCGTATCTTCCCTACAAATACCTTGTCCTTCAGGTTTAGATATAATCGCTGAGCCTCTCGTACAGACTTCCCTAGAGTGATGATGGCTCATGGCTGAGACAGAAACAATTGATAACATGACTATTTTCACAGGCTTATCTTACCAGATGCAATCATGAGGGCCAGAATTCCACCAGTTGAGGTGCCAGCAATCCAGTCAAATGCTGTGGCGATGGGACGTCCTAGCATTTCCTCGATGAAGATGAGGACTTGGCAGAGCATGAGGCCCTTGATCCCTCCACCATCAAGACACAAGACTCTCACAGGCTTGCCATTCTTTTCACTTGCATTTTTTTCCTTCCTCCTTTCCAAGAAAATGCCATCGAGGGCTTTGTCAAAGGCATCACGCTGCCGTTCACACAGAGCATGATCTGAGCCAGCCTGATCCTTTTGATCTGGCTGTCCCTGAGAAGGGTCTTCCACAGGTGAGAGACTCATACCAGGAAACTTCCAGTCACCATTGTACTGACCAGCTGCACTGCAACTGTCAGTGCATTCTGTCTGGATTGGTGGACAGCGAGGAGCTCCGACAGCATGCAACACATATAGGGCCTTCTTCCTCTCTTGATTCACAGTTCCACCTGTGGCCAACAGATGCCTTGGTAGTTGACCAGCCTCATTCACAGCCTTCAAGTCTGACCCGAACACAACCAATGCCTGCAGAGAGTATGAAACAAAATAATAACAGAAAAACTACTTCAGTGGCCAAAGCAATGAGTCAGAAGTAGCTGGAGGCAACATGACCCTAACAACTGGATGCTGTCAATGGCAATCTGGTCAGCCATGTTGGATTCAGCATTACACACATAGGGATGGAGCAGTCAATTGACCACCTTTTAATTGACTGTTATTGGCCACTCTTTCAGGGCATAAAATTATTCTCAGAGTCTGTGATCAAGGGACAAGTAAACTTACTTGGATCATGCCTAATTCCATGCCTAAAAAAAATAATCTAGCTTTGAAGAACTTCCTTCAGGAAGGCAGAGGCTATTTTTTATCTGGCAGGAACACGAATAAATACTAATACCAGAAACCATGAAACTCCAGTTCTGGACACAATGTGTTGCATTGCTCATTATTCAGAGTACTTATCTTAACTAGTCATAGAATTTGCCCCTGAAACATGACAGATTACTGTTTAATGTTACAACTCATGCAATCTGCATGGTAAAGTCTATCTTAGCAATGAGAAGTTGACTGGTCAACATGGTCATTTATTATCATATAGTCATAAGGCCTAACCTCTTGTTGGGCTTGTTGACCATTACTGTCCATAAATGGTCAGAAATGAACATGTTGACCAGTCAACTTCCCATGCCTAGACTATCACTTGTGAGTCATGACATACAAACAGAGCACAAACTGTGCAGGAAAAAAACAAAATAGAAGTTGGCCTATTGACCATACTTGACAATATTGATCAATCAATTGACATGTTTTTAATTTACCAGTCAATAACCAATCCCTATACTCACATGATATAGACAAGTCTATAGCCTATCATGCTTCAAACCTGAATGATGGGGATGTTGGGGTTGGCACAAGCAACATGTAGGGGCGTGTTCCCAAATTGGTCCTTGGCATTCACATTGGCCCCAAGTGAGAGGAGAGTCATCACACACTCCACTCTGGCCCTTTGTACCTAGGCGAAAAGAATGAAATTTGTTAGGTGCACATGTGAACGAGCCCAAGAACAAGAGAGAACAATGGTAAGCAATATAATGCAATTATGGAATCCTTCACCTGGAAGCTCCATCTCCCTTGGAATAGAATTCAACAATTTTAACTAATGTCTTTATGCATGTATGCAAAATGCTTCTCTGCAACATAAAACCAACCTACAAGAAAAATAGATGCTATTTTGGATGTACAATGGTTGCTCTACCCAGAATCACTCACCATAACATGGAGGGCAGTATCCCCCTGAAAATTGGTGGCATCAATGCAGCAACCCAGATTCACCAGGGCTTCCACCATTTTCCTTGATTTGGCCCAATGTAAAGGAGTTCCTCCATATTTCATGTCCTGAAAGATGTCCAGAGGGTTTAGCAATATTAATAGTACTTACTGGCTACCAGCAAAACCAGTCTGAAAGTTGAGAAAGAGGGTGTTTTGCAGAGGACCCAAGCTCATGAGAAAATATGTATGTGGCCCTTTTGCCAGTTTCAAGGATAGATGCTCCTTTATTTTTCTTTGCTCACTTGGGCTACTTGCAGATCAATGAGCCATCAAATGAGACAAAAATTACTATTCATTCTATAATCTGATGAAGATGTAACAATTTTAACTTTGGAATTGCAAAGTTCCAAAGATAAAGCTTTATAGTTTGTTTCAGTGACAGTCATTATTATCTGTTTCCATGCATCCTGTGAAACACATGCACAATTACATAAGTCATCCAGATAAGTATGTGGTACATCAAATCCCACTTCCCTTCACAAGGAAGTTGACCAAAAATTCCCTTTTTTTTTATGTACCTAAAACATTTTTGTTGATCATATTTTTCCATGTGGTTGATAAGAAAAATAATGAAAAAATTATCCTTTCATGTTGGTTATTCCATTGTACAGTAACACATTTCAATGCAAAACAGAGTATGCCATATCTGACACACCATGTAGTGTAGAGTTAAAACATATATATGAAACCTCTGGGGTGTAGCTTCATCTCTCACCCAATTCATTCATTCTTCTCATATTTTAAATTTATTTTTGTGCATCAGAGCTTCCTTGAGGTCATAACTCATGGGCTAACATCAGCAAAAGCAGCTAGGAAGAGGAGCCTTACATTAGCATGCAGCTGATTAGGGTATGTGGTAAGGATTTCCTTTGCAGAGTTGCCATTAGAGCCTTCTAAAGCACTGTTAATGGGAAGAGGACCACAGCCCATGGCATTCATGTTGGCACCTGCACAGATGAGAGCCTGCACACAATCGGGCTTGTCGGCAAGGCACGCCAGGTGGAGTGGCGTGTTACCCTCATCGTTCACGTGATTGATCAGTGGGGAATTTTTTCCAGCCAAAGCCTGAAACACAAAATGGGAAATTTCAATCAGGATGAGATACTTTAACTCCAAAAGGAAAATGTTACATGATTGAATACACATGGTCCACCTGTATGATTTCTTTGCTCATTGTAGCAGCATGATGGAAGACAGTGCTACCAATCTTGTTGCAGATGTCTAGACGGGCATCCAGGTTCATCAATGCCTGGACTACTTTTGTATGCCCTTCTTTCACAGCCAAATGGAGTGGAGTTTCTTCATCATCATCCTGCTCGTTTATGTACCTATCCATGTAAAAATGAAATTTTCCCATCAAGTTGATGAACTGCCATGATATCAATGATGGATATAAGCTCACGTCTGAATGCCTGCATGCTTAAAGAGATCAGGCAGATTGAGATAAGCTGCAACATGTGCAACTGTCCAGTTTGGATGGTCCCTCAGAACATCAAGGACTTTTTGGAGCATTCCAGCATTCCAGATATCTTTTGAACAGTTAAGGAGCAAAGGAAGCTTGTCATGGAGACTATAAAATTCTTCCTCTGCTTCCTTCAGGTTGTGAGTTCTCAATATACTGAAAAATGAAAAAATAAAAATCGAATTTCACAATCACCAAATCAGCCACACGTTTTCGACTTTACATAAGCCCACAATTGAGCCTTTGGAAGCATAAGGCTAGGCTTCTAGGAACTGACCTGAAAACTTGAATGCTGCTACTTGAATTGGGTGGTTTGAGGACAGCAATTTCATAGAGACCTTTTTGAGGCCCATAAACCATGAGGTTCTCCTCTCTCAGATGAATTGGGAATTTTGCATAGTCGGCAGCATTTGCTTCCTTAACCGTGTTCGGTAACGACGAGTCGTCCCTTATCCATCCCAACACTGACCTTATCAAGGACATTTTTGCTCTGTCTTCACACCCCTACGGCCGGGCTGTGTGCCTTTGGCCTGTCTGTAAATACATTAGCATAGCAGAGACGAAAAAGGTTGCCTAACCTCTACTTTATGGGTCGAGGCTAGCCTAACATAGGCACAAGACTGGTCCTAATGGTTCAACTGTTATAAGCCTATGCGTGCAAACTCTTGCATCTCAGCACGTGTACGTCAAACATTTGGCCCATGAAGAAAGAAATGCACAGGTGCCCGTATGGTAAAAAAAAAAGGGAAAGTCCACGTTATAAAGAGATCCGGCTGGACGCGGGCACGTGCACCGTCACAGCGCAGCCATTTTCCGAATACCAATCCGTTCATGTGCCTCACCCTGCGACTCGGTCCCGTGCCATGAAGACTTGGACGAATGGCACGTTTCTTACGTGGGCAATGGAACCGTGGCGTGGTGGGCAGAGGGTCCTTGCTTCTCACTTATCAAGGTGATTAATTTGAGTGATGATCGAAGCTTGTGGGGAAGGGAATGGGAGTGTTTGAATGAAAGCTAATGGACTAGTGAGCGGGGAAGAAAAGTTAAAACTCTTTCGGAGGAATGGTCGACCCAGTGGCGTGCCCAAGGGGTAGGTTTTGGGGGTCATAACCCCCCTCCCCCTCCCTGGGGTCAATTTTACAGGTTCGATTCTCAAAAATTTTTTATTTGGCCACAAATACAGGGTGGATTATCTGTGTTTTTCATATGTTAACCCCCCCCCCCCCCCATTAGGGTGGGTAATCAGTGTTTCATATGGCGACCCCCCCATTCGGATTTGCTGGGTACGCCACTGAGTCGACCCAAAATGTAAGGGAAGCTTCTGAAGGTGTGAGGAGTTGAGCGATGAAATTTTGTATGGTGGTTGTTGGTTGCACTGCGACAGGCCGAAGAGTTTCGTTCGTGAGAGCCTTGATTGAGTGAGAACCATCGGTAAACACGGCCTGCTCTTACGAAAATCCCCGAAACTGAGACAAAATCTTGTTTAAGCCCGCCGTCACACGAGGCAATTTTTGTTGCTCCACCGTCGCACGACCGTCGCAGATGAGCCCCCAGAGGCACACGGAGGATTCTGCAAGCAATGAGATTGGTCAATGCTAGAATTGGGATACATCAGCCAGGAATTTTTTTCGGGGGGTGTCTTGTGAGGTTCTTTCAGGCTCATGAGATGACGAATTGAGAAGCCCCCCCACTCTCATACTCCTTGTTTCATGAAATCTTCACTTCGGGGGGTGTCCAGGCACTCAGGACACCCCCCCTGGCTACGTCCCTGGTCTACATCTCACCAATATCGTAAGACCCCCGCACACGGAGCAACAGTCGAGCGACGGCAATATTTATCGCAGGGAAATTAACAGGGAGCAATGTCCTGCAATGGTCGCGCGACCATTGCAGCACCCCAGTACACAGAGCAATTTCGTGTGGAGCGACGGGATTTAGTCATAGCTCAAAGACCGAATATTTAAAAAATAACATTCGTTTCAAAGGTCCCATTTTAAAGCCACTGCAAATGGGAATCTGCCCGCGCATAGGAAGGTAGAGCTGCGGACTGACAGTCGTCCGTTTCCTCTCGTCTCCGATGGAATGCTTTCTCCTCCTTCCCCCAGAAGGCCAGGCGAGAGAGATCTCATTCCTAACGTTTCCTAAGCTAAGCCTTAGGTTGGTGCCTCGTCCTGGAAGAGGGGGTCGCCAACGTTTCCTAAGCTAAGCCTTAGGTTGGTGCCTCGTCCTGGAAGAGGGGGTCGCTAACGTTTCCTAGGCCTAAGGTCGGAAGATGGTAACTCCGGGTTAAGCCCACGTCAGCCTGTGGTACTTTTCAATTAGGCCTTACGGTCATCTTCAACTTCATTCGATGCTGCAAATTAAATTCAGACTGTTTGACTACCGTAACTTTTAGTCTTCTGCACGATTGAAAAAGCATTTCGATTGACGACAGTGGGTACAATACGTTCGCGAAGCGTGATACAGAGAAACGGAATGAGATCGCTCGAACCCCCAATGCCTGAAGAACGAATATTTTAGAACCAACTCACTTCTGAAGTCCTCCTGTAAAGGCCTACAACTAAGGCTGAATCATATAATCCTCTGATGCATCGCTTTTAACACGCGCAGACTTTTGCATTTAATACCAGACCTACGCGGAGGTGATCAAAAGGTATGCTTCTGGAGTGCTGTCACCAAAGAAAATGGTTCGTTTCCGGGATGACGTGCAGGTTTGGGTCGTGCCCTCAGTAGAGAAAGCAAGAATTTATGAGGCAATCTTTTGTTAGAGGGGGTAAGAATCGCATTTGAGAAATGGCCTGGACCGCA
Source organism: Darwinula stevensoni (assembly GCA_905338385.1). Classification (NCBI taxonomy): domain Eukaryota; kingdom Metazoa; phylum Arthropoda; class Ostracoda; order Podocopida; family Darwinulidae; genus Darwinula; species Darwinula stevensoni. Next base: position 20,321 of record CAJPEV010003994.1, read on the forward strand.
TGGAAACTGGGTAGGCGTTCGTCTGGCTGTGAGTCGCCAGAAGGGAGGATTTTCCTCTCCTAGATTCTCAAGTTTGCAAACGAAAGCATTCATGAACCGAATGTTCTTTTAATATGTTGACTTTTTACTCCTTTCACGTTCTTTTTCGACGTGTTCGCTGAGTGAAGAGGGAGGAGCCGGTTGGCCGAAACTCGTCAAGTGAACTTGGCCTTATTTGCGCGTTGTCAAGGGAGCAAGTTCACCCGAACCTCTGACAAATTAGGGTTGCGACGCGCACAGAATGCAAATGCATTCTGGTATGCAGACTAAATCGACCGAAATTCCTTTCCCCAAAAGTGACGATGACGATATTATATTTATTTACATATTAGGCAAACATTGAACTATGACATTATTATCACAATATATGACTCAGGGAATTATTAAATGCTGAAGTTAAGTGTGGGAATAAAGGAACGTACGGGAATAAGGAAGAGTGAAATGCTGGACTTCTCCCTAGCTCTTAGTTCTCAGCTCTTGCTTTCGCACGCGGACACTTGATAAGGCTCTTCCGGCCTGCTGTATCCTCAAACGCCTTTTGATCTTCGGGGCATCTGCCCTTAACCCTTCAGATAGGATGTAAATATAACATGGACTTTAATAAAATAAAACCTCACTGACTCATAAAGTAAAACGGTTAGGACCCTTTAGATCTCATTCCTCTTCGGCTCAGGTGGACCTGAACACTAAGCGCCTAAAAACACTGACGCTAACCTAAATAAATTCGGGTTGCTTTCTCGATAAGGCTGCATGGTTCCTTACCCTTTAAATTCCTAAAGATAACAAACCTCAAAGGAGAGATCCTGGAGGGTAAGCAGCTCTCTCTCGGGCTGACTTCTCAGCCATAGCCATGAGTCACCTTCTCAGGGCTACGTCATTAGCTTCATGAGGGTCTTGCTCTCTGCCAGCCCTCATGTTGGGAGGATTTCACCGTGGTGGGCGAGAGTCATGTGTCGGTCCACCACAATGACAGCGGGGCACACCATACCTTGAGCTCCTAACTTAAAAGAAAATGTATATACAGAATAGCTCTTTAAAGTTCTGCTCTTGCATTCAGGGTTTCAGAGTTAGGTGCGGAAGAGGGGAGTAGCAGGTACTCTTGGGTACCTTTAAGGAAGAGTACTTGTGCACTCTTCTGAGTATCCCAGATTTTTCTCAAATGCAGGCAGTATATATATATCATAAAAAATAGCATGATTTTTAACGAAAAATTAATTAATTAGACATAATATTGATATAAACATGCTGCTTGGGATGCATAGGGAATGTCAATTTCACGTAGAATTCTTGTCAATTTTACATCACCGTTTGCGTATCACAGAGGTGACATTTCCGCAAACATGTTCACAATATACTGATGAAGGTTTGTTTAAAATAGATATAAAATGGGAAAAAATGCATATCAAATTTATATAACATTGACGTAAACATGCTGCTTGGGTCTGTCTCCGTCTGGGGACATGCTCCTGCTGGCAACCGAGAACGTGCAACAAAAAATAAATAATTGTAACATTCAATCATGCTTTTATTCCATTTTCATTCTATCATGAAGTGATTTTGATGCAACTGTGCCACTCGCATTCATTCAATATCACTGACTCCCGGCACGAAATGGTACCTGCTTCCGCAAGTACAAATCTCCTTCGTCAGCCTGGCGAGGGCATATTTCACCGACAGTATCCCCTCTCCATATGCCCAGGCCGATTCGCCGGTTCTGTCACATGTCACCGTTACTATAGGAACGACGATGCCATCGTCATTCTCCTGTTCCTCATAGTGAACGGAGCAGGTTTGCTCGGCCATGCTGAAAATTCAATATAGATCAAGACTATTCGTCAACGCCTTGAAAACGGCCCGCCAAGCAACACGATTTCTGGGACTCAAGAAGTCGTGGAGGCCAGGCAAAAACACAAACTCAGTACGAACTCGGCGAGGTCTCATGCGATCGATCGCACAAATCAGAAGGTGCGAAATATGTCTGGGTCATGGGAGAGGCCGGAATCGATGCGGTCTGTCGTCTGGCAACAAAAAAAAAGGAGCAAGGACATCCATCGATTCTGCAAGACTATAAGTTAGTTGAAAGATATTACATAAGTTGGTCTTCCAGAAGATTCGTCAGTGGGTTGGCCAACTTCAAAATGCTGGTTCGATTGCAGATTGGCTTTTATAGAATTACGGCCCTATCGATAACGATAACGCAACTCTACGTAACGTTCGATTTGAGGGCGATCGGTTGTCGATTCGCCAATCATTGGCCGATTCATCATTAATGGTGGTTTCATTGCAAACAACGGTTGCCTCTCGATTCACTTGCTTTTCCTTCTGTCGACACTTGCTTAAGGTACACATAAAATAAAAAATAAAAACAATTAGGGACGAAGTGGAATCCCGTATGCATTATTGAAATTAGATTAATTGACATGTTTTCTCCGTTAATATTCATCCCACACACTTGAAATTCTAAGCAATTTCATAGTATGAGGTGGTGTACCAAATTTAATCAAGATCGCTCAACTCCTAGTTGGGGCTTTTTTTTTACGATGAGTACATCTCACCGAGTGGCTCATTAGTAATGAATAAATCCTGTCTATATTTTTTTTTACTCCAGTCGTTCAACATCTGCCCTGCGTGAAAGGCCAGGTAAGAATGTCCTCGGCATCCTATATGGAGAAGGAAACGATTGCGTCCAGAGGAAAAATTACATTCCCTCTTTGTGGGCAATACTCTACGGCTGAAATTCCTAACTGGACAGTGAATCGCGTCAAGCGTTAAAGGGTGGAAATTCCTTGCGTTGAAAATAAGTCCAAAACCATGACTGGAAATGCTCCAATAAAAAATAAATAAATAAATAAGGGAGGAGGGAAAAAAAGGGGATCGATGACGAATCTTCTGATATTACTACACCAACGGTACCGATATAGAAGAGTCCTATTCTCACATGCATATGACCCGCCTCGTCGATACCTCTTTGTGCCCAGCCCCCAGGCGTACTCCAGTTTTCCCGTTCCTAGGCAACAATATCGAGCCGAGGGGGGGGGGGGGGGATGCCGAGCAGCGAATGACCAAGCCAAGGGACACGGTCCTCCACTTCGTCTGGGATCTGCCGGCCTTCTATGTGGCTCCTTGTGGCTTCGTACCTACCGATCGCATCGCTTCAGGTAACTTCCCATGCCCCCAATTCGAGCGTTGTTCGAGGGGGTACTAAGCGCCTTTGAGAAAAGGTCAGGACCGCATGGGAACCGGGCGGGCGGCGCGTTCGACAGGCTGTGAATCGCCAGAAGGGAGGATTCTCTTCTCCTAAATTCTCAAGCTTGCAAACGAAAGAGAGAAAGCATTCAAGTACCGGGTGTTCTTTCAATATGTTAAATTTCACTCTTGTCGCGTTGTTTTCGAGGTATTCGCCTGGGTGAAGTGGGGCGAGTTGGCTAGCCGAAACTCGTTAAGTAAAACTTGACCTTATTTCCACGCCCGTCAAGGGAGAACCAAGAACGTCTGACAAATTAGGGTGATCATGTGAACAGAATGCAAATGCATTCTGGGCATTCTGACCACATCGAATGGACTTCCTTTCCCAAAAAGTGACGATGATGAAATCCTTCAGTGTTGCTAAGACCGTCTGAAGACCCCAAGAAGTCATTCTGTACACAGTATACGTGGTATACACGATCGAGGAATACTAGGCTTTAGATCTGTCATAGATGTGTATGTGACGTTCCAGATCCACACGCATTTTACATCTGATCAAATCCAGGCTGGCCCTCAAGACGAATCCATATCATTCTAGAAGTACTCTCGTGTAAGTATAAAGGTCTCAACGATTTGGTTTGGAAAAATGTGGTCACGGCGAGCCAAAACTTCCCTTCCAAAAACAGGAAAAAATGGCAATAGAATTTGAATAAATTCCTTAATTTTTTTTTTTCTCCAGATATTATTTGAGGGATTTATTCTAGCTTGAGCCGAGATCAAGTTGGCAAATGTGGGGGGTTGGTTCCTACACGAAGGGCAACGTCGTTTGAATTCGGACGGTGTGAAACGAGGCTGCAGGTTTCAAGCATTCAGTGAAACAGCAACGCACCAATCTCAGAATGAAAATTTTTTAATCTCTATAACCAGCCCATTTCAAGACAGGGAGACAGACAAAGAGCATTTCAATGAACTAGATGAGTGTGGGCGTCGCACTCTTCTTGCTTTCGTCTCAACTGATGATGGGAACTGAACCTCTGTCTCCCGCGCGATTCCTTGGGCTGGGGATTTGCTCCTGCCGGCAACCGAGAACGAACAACAAAAAATAAATACTTTTAACATTCTATCATGCTTTTGCTACGAAACTCTTATCACTCTTCCAGAAATCTCTGACCCTTTTTTCATCCAACGAACTGCCTGCTTTTGTTGCCTCCTAATGCGACCTTTTTTTTCTCCCAGTTTTTTTTTTTCTCTTTTACTCTGCTGCGATGGAAAGCCACGAGGTGGACTCAATGAACCATGAACCGAAGCAAATCGAGCACCGCGTCCCCTCCCGATAGATAGGACACCCCCGCCAGGGTTAAGAGATGAAATCAGGAACATAGAGAAGGTGAAGGGAAATGCAAACTTGACTATGAACTTGACTAAATTGCACGATATTGTCGCGATACTGCTCCTGCTTCTGAAACAGTCTTTCGACTCGAATTTATATTTATTTAGTTTTTCTGGTGTCAATCCTTCCACTCTTTTCATGATTTTGCAAACCAGTCCCGCGTGATTCTCTCGATAACGAATCCAAAGCAGAAATAGCACTTACAATTTTGCAACCATCTAGTTCTTCGTCTATTCAGGTAAAAATAATCTGACGGTCTCCTATCGTCTAATTGGAGCAGTTCTCCAGGGTTCATCTTCCCTTCTGCACCGTCCTTTTCCCCGTGGTGATTTGACCCTTCGGTGATTTTAATGCAACGGTGCCACTCACCTTCAGTCAGCGTCACTGACTCCGGGCACAAAATGGTAATTGCTTCCGCAAGTACAAATCTCCTTCGTCAGCTTGGTGAGGGCATATTTCACCGACGGTGTCCCCTCTCCATATGCCCAGGCCGATTCGCCGGTTCTGTCACATGTCACCGTTACTATAGGAACGACGATGCCATTGTCATTCTCCTGTTCGTCATAGTGAACGGAGCAGGTTTGCTCGGCCATGCTGAAAATCCAATATAGATCAAGAATATTCGTCAACGCCTTGAAAACGGCTCGCCAAACAACACGATTTCTGGGACTCAAGAAGTCGTGGAGGCCAGGCAAAAACACAAACTCAGTACGAACTCCGTGAGATATCTTTCAAGATTCAAGATGGTGATATCAAGAGGCGATTATCACCCATTTCGATATCACGTGTCGAGGTCGAGCGTTCCTTGATTTTAGGATAGGCCTAACCCTCTTCAAGCTAAATATTTTTGTATTTTTGTTTGGTTTTTGTTTTTTTGACTATCCTAGTTGCTTACTGTCTA
>CAJPEV010003995.1:0-25829 GCA_905338385.1 Darwinula stevensoni
AACGATACTTTTCGACAGAACGTGATTTGATGCTATGTGTTTTCGACTATTTGTGTTTTCGACGCTACATGATTCGACGCTACGTGTTGTAGATGATACGAGATTCGTTCGTACGCATACGACTCATTTCGAGAGACTGCGCGAATGCGTTTCGGGCATCGACTGGGAGGTGCGGTTCCATCCGGATGGCACCGCACCTCCCAGTCGATGCCCGAAACGCATTCGCGCAGTCTCTCGAAATTAGCCCTCTTATAGTTTTACGAAACAGTCGTCCGCTTGATATTTCAACTCTTCAATTAACCTACGGACATCTGTGATCATGGAGGTCCGTCAGTGCATTTTCTTCGGATTCCTTCTGTCCATCCCTCTCTCTTCCTTCGGCCTCTCTTCATTGCACAAAGGAAATATCGGCCAGAATGGACTGTACGATGAGAACGATCCTCTCACCATATTTACTACTGTGAACTTGAGTGATTCTCTTGGTGCCAGCAGTACGGCTTGGATCATTCAATTCTACAATACATGGTGTGGACATTGCCAAGCCTTTGCATCCATTTGGAAGCAATTTGCCAATGAAGTCCAGTGTGAGTTGAGAGTGCTATTTGCTTCAAGAAAGATCGACTTCTTAACCAAACCTTTATGCTATGATAGCCTAGATTCTAGTCATGGAACTTGAGGCATAGGCCAAGTCTCAGGTGCAGACAGTCAAGAACTGATTTGCAGACTGTCCTAGGCGCTTGCTAGCATGGCCTTACAACAGAGCTGCATGAAGAGTTGCATCTATGTGAATTTAAATGCCAAGAAGCACATTTCAGTAACTTAATTTATCATATTGTAAATGAGGAAAATATTTATAGGTGGCCTTTCAGAAAACCCAATGAAGAATTTTGCATTTCTTCTAGAAGATGTGGATGTTTTGAGAATGAGAACCAAGGGTACTTCTCAAGATTTTCTCAATTTCTTTCTGTAAGAAAATTATTTTGAGAACTCGCATTTGAAAAGCAGGTGTGATCAGGTTGGTATCCTAGTTGGTGGTGAAGGGATGCCTTGTTTTAGTTTTCAAGGCTTGTATTGGTAAGTGCAATGAGAAATGCCCAGTGGGCATTCCACATTGCATTTTTACATGTAAGGGATACATTAAATATAAAAAGCAAACAGTTGCAATTTCAAGTATTCTATCCCAAAAGTAATTGATGACAAGTAGAATAGCTCCTGACTGAGAGTAGCTATTCTATGTCTCAAAATAAAAGGGTTCCAGTTTATTTTTTTTAGAACATCTCCATTTGATATTGTGGAAGCCTCATGTTTTTCTGCACATGACATCTCAGATAATTAAGGGCAACATGGGCAACAAGAGGGCAAACCCCTTGTAAAAGAAACTGACACCCTTATCTGGCAAAAAGCATTGGCACAAATTGCTTGTTCTTGACTGATTTTCAATACTTCAACCTTGAAAAGTTATTTTATTTTATGCACCTTTTAACTTGCAGAATTTTTCCTTGTTCATCTGAGAAGTCATTTGCAGAAAAAACAATAGGGTCTCATGATATTGGGTGGAGACATGATAAAAATAGAAAAGAACTGGTTTCTTTTTCCTTTGAGACACTGTAGTAATTGAAAATCATATTGGCAGCTTTAATTTGAGGAAGTGCAGTTGCTGAAATAGATGCCAACTTGTATCTTTTCCAGAACACACCTGCACTTGGCATTTCATCATCTTTAAAATAAATGAAACTTTTAACCCTTTCCTCTTGGTTTTTTCTGCAACACTAAAACCAATGGTGAGCCAAGCTCAATGAATGAGTAGAAACAAGTAGAACTACTTTGGATTGGCTTGTTTCTATTTTTTAGGCCTGTTAATCTAATGATGAGTACTTTTGATAGGAGCATCATGATCTATGGCCTAGTTATTCCTGCCTATAGTGCTTCCTTTTTTTTTTTAAATGAAGATAGCAATATTTATTCTTCAGGTTCAAAGCATTTTAAAGCTATTCACTGAAGGGACAGCCACTGTACACCTCCCTTGTTAGCCTCTCTCCAGCAAATGTATTCTAGATATGTCTAGACTGCACATTACACAAGATTTGACAGATATGCCCTCATGCTTTGTGCAAGGGATTTCAGGGAAAGGTGGCATATAAGTTAAAAGTGATTACACATGTGTGCTAGTTATTTCTTTTTCTGGTATGATATTAAGAATGTCAATTCTACAGGGTGGCTGCAAAAGTCCCTTTGTATGAAAAAAAAAAGGGATAACATACCTCTATTCTAATAGCTGTGTGTGTTGCCCTCCCTTCTCAGCACACAGCTGGATTCATGCCCAAGTTCTTCTTGACTTATTTTCCTAAGTGGAAAGCTGCATACTGTAAAAGCAGTTCTGGACAGCTGTATTGAGTTCCTCAATATTTGTCAGTCTTAAGTGTGAAGTATTCTCCTTGATAATTCCCCTTGAAAGTCTGGTTTCTATTTCATCTTAACTCGTCTGGTCTCTTTCACGATCATGGACTCACAAACTTGCTACTAGTCACTCCTCTATCGTAAACTCACTAATGTCTGCCATGTTGAATCCCCACCTGGAAATACAGTTTAAAAAAATAATAATTAGTATTTCATGCTAAGGGACTTTGTGGCCACCCTGTACATAGTTCCCACCCATGCATGTATGGAATAAAGGGAGGTCATGAATGCCAAGTAACAGGTTGTCCTTATAGATTTTCAGTCAAATATGGTAATAAGAAAGTCAACTATTTCTGTGCTGCATGGGAACATCAAAAACAACACCAAGGAAAGTCAAATGTGTAGCTTTGGTGGATGTTGGATTTTATGGAAATGCATGGTCAATATGAAAATCAAATGAGGCATCCTGTTTCATGGCAACATGGCTGTTCACATCTTGTTTGGCACCATTCCAAAAATCAACCCTGATGATAACAGTGTACAATTATTGGGTTATTTTTTTGCTAGCAATAACTTTCATTCTGTATGAGCTGGAATGAAACATTCCTGGTACAATAAATGCAGTAGTGATGTCACATACAAATGCATAGGTGGATTTGCACATGGAGCTATGTATAACAGAGATGCAACGAGAGGGTATCTCTCACCTGGCTCAACCAGGGGACATTATGCTTGGTCCACACAACTGTTGCATTTGACTTTCCAAGTCTTGCTCTTGATGCTCTCCTATAGCAGTGATACATTTGACTTTCTTATTGCCACATTTGACTCAGAAAACCTATATATGCCATATGCTGCTGGCTGAAACCAAGTGAAAAGCCTTTGCAAATGGAAAATCATTCTTTTTTAATAATAAAAAAAGATTGATGCATATAGCTGTACTTCTAACTCATTCACTTTTGGCTAGTACTTGTATGTTTTTTCTTTCAGCCTGGCACAAATTCATCCGTGTGGGTGTTGTAGACTGTGCTAATGAGGTGAATCTACATCTCTGCAGGGAGTTTGATGTTAAGCTTTATCCCACCATCAAAATGTTTCCACCAAGACTGCAAGGAACCCAAGGAACCATAGTATTGGATAAGACTCCTGAATCTATGAAGGCAGAAGTAATCAATTTTGTGACTCAACTTCAACAATCACAGCAACTTTTTAATTCAATGCATCTAGTAGCTTACATGTAAGTTTTATCTTCACACATTTCCTTTTTCCATCCAAAGAAGTCTTTCATTTAGCCTAAATTTATGTATAAGACTGAGTTTAGGGCAGGGTAAGTGGAGCTTTTGCCCTAGGACCCTGCAAGAATGCAGTGTTGTCATGAGCCATTTTTATCCATGTCCATCTGCTTAGTGATATCCTGCAATCACTGCCCATCCCACCTTAGGGGGAAGAAAAAGGATATGGATATGGCATATGGATAGATGCCCTTAGGCAAAGTATGTGGAGTAGACCATGAAGGCTGAAAGAGCTGCAGTCCAGAAGGAAACATGTTGGCAGGAGCCCTTGATGTAGTGCCATTTATTTGTTAAGCAAGGCTGCAGTTTTGGATAAGTCCTTTTTTTGCAGCATGCAAAGTTTATTATCTTGTTTGAATTTACAAGGATCAAGTTTGTCTGGGAGAGTGATTATATTACCCCTACCCTGCTTGCTCCTCTATATTTTTCTCATTGTTCCTCCATCATTTACAAGGGGTGTTTTGAAAGTTATGGGAATTTTGTTCTATCACTGCAATGGCTGATCAAAGCCTACCTCAAAGTTGGTCACACATGCTTAGACTTGTCATATTCACAACTGCAAAATATTATTCACTGGGCTTGCATCAGTAAGATATTGTCAGTGTTCGTGTAGTGTACACTTTGTTAGTCATGGAAGATGCAGTAAAATCTCAAAGGGCCATCATTTTCTTTTTATGGAAGGAAGGTGTTAGGATGTCTGAAATTATTCAATGTTTGAAATCTGTTTTCGGTGAATCTTCTGAAACTAAAAGTACTGTCTATCACTGGATTGGTCGCTTTAAGTACAGAAGAACAAGCCTTGAAGATGACCCCTGCAGCGGTTGACCAAGTACTGCTGTTAATGAAGAAAATGTTGATGCTGTGGAGAAAATGTTAATAGAAGACATATGAATCACCATTCGCAAGATTGCAGCAAGTGTATGCATCAGTTCCAGAAAAGTTCATGAAATTTTACACAACTGTATTGTAGTGAATCGGGTTTCTGCATGTTAGGTACCATGGCTGTTGGGGCCACAACAGAAACTCAATTGTGTGGAGGTTTGTTCCGAGATGTTGGCTCTACAGGAACAATATGGGGATAATTTTCTGGGAATGAATCATTATGACATATGAGACCTGGATACCTTACTCTAATCCACAAAAATTCAATCCATCGAAAGGGAGCGACCTTCTGATGGCCCTCTGCTTAAAGCAAGAACTATGCCATCAGTTGGTAAGATTATGGTAATGGTGTTTTGGGATTCTCAGGGAATAATCATGATTGATTATTTACGAAAAGGTTCCACAATAAATGCACAATATTCTGATTTGCTGAAGGGACCACTGCAAGAAGTACAAAAAAAAACGGCCAGGAAAGCTCCATTTATGACTGCAGCAAGACAATGGGAGGCTGCACACTGCTTGTCTTATGAAGGCAGTTTTGTCAGATCTGCATTGGGAATTACGGCAACACCCACCCTATTCTCCAGACCTGGCCCCAAGCGACTATCATCTGTTTGGGGAAATGAAGAAACTTCTTTGAGGAATCCATTTTGAGTCTCTATCTGAAGTTAAAGCAGCGATAAATGAGTGGATAGAACATACTCCACAAAAGTCCTTTGAAGATGGACTAAAAAAAATTACTCACTGGCACAAATGTATGCAGCTAAATTGTGATTATGTTGAAAAATTGCACTGTAATATCGAAGAAAATTAGCCTAATAAAAAATTAGCATGCAAATTCCCAGAACTTATCAATTATCTCATGTTCACTTAAAGTATAGCATACCAGAAGGTTGGCTTAAGAGAAAGCAATAAAAATCTATGTTATTCATATTTGAATTCCACCCTTTCTGTTTCAGGGGACCAACTCTCCCTGCAGTGAGGCAAAATGCAGTTCTCATTGTTGATAGTGAAAGTGAACTTGGACTCTTTCCCCGTCAGATATTGCTAGCACTGTCTTCCTATGAAGTTATAGATGGCTATTGGACCACCATAAGAAATGTGGCTCTCATGGAAGTGCTTGGATCACCAACACAACTCCCAGGTGTTTTTATAAGAGATGAGAGCCAGAATTGGAAGCAACTCAAACTGACATCTCTCTCCCTACAAGAAGTCATCAAGTCTATTTTGGCAAGTAACTTGACAACCTCCAAAATTGGAGATATGGCCAGCAATAGTTTCCCATCAAAGATTATGGCAGTGCATATGGTGGATATGGAAAATGGTATTAGTTATGCCCTTCGCCATGAAGCATCTAGTCACAAAGTTATATCTGCAGATGACCTGTTGAGTTTGGAAGTCTTTGTGAGAACTTTAGGTAGGTACTTCCCTGGCAGAAAAGAAGTGAGGCAGTATCTATCAGAACTAGGTGAATGGATACAGAAACATGATGATGCACTTGATGGAGAAACTCTGGAATCCTATTTGGCTGAGAAGCAGCACGCTGATACCTTTCTCCCATATCACACAGACTATAAAGCCTGCAAAGGAAGTATGCCACGATATCGTGGATATCCTTGTAGTCTGTGGACACTCTTTCATACACTGACAGTGTCAGCTACGGTAAATGATACTGGGGGCAATGGGAAAGAGGTGTTGGGAGCCATACTAGGCTACATCAAGCATTTCTTCAGCTGTAGAGAGTGCTCTGAGAACTTTCAGAAAATGGCACAGGAGTCATTACATATGGTTTCAAGTGGAGATGAAGGTGTAATCTGGCTCTGGAGAGCCCATAATGTAGCCAATAAATGGCTCAGCGGTGCAGTGAGTGAGGATCCTCAGCACCCCAAAGTACAGTTCCCACCAAAGACCATCTGCCCTGAGTGCTACACTCCCAATGGTATGTGGGATGAGGGGCATGTCCTCACTTTTCTCAAGCATTTCTATGGACCTGAAAGTATCGCTCATGATGGTCTGCAACAGTTCAATGGAAAATTAGAACAGAGGCAAAATAATGCAAGCAACTTCGTATCAAAACCTGTATTTACCTCCCTTTCCTTGTTTGGTTCTTTTTTTCTTTTTATGAGCATAAAACTCGGTGCCGGTATAGCATGCCCTCTACCATAAGGTGTGATCTACCTCTGGGGCAAGCAAGCACTCGCTTGCCTGGGAGGTAGATCACAAAACCCTCCTAGGGGGAAGATAAGGGCAAGAAAAGCTAAGGAGCTGAAGGGCAAGCAGTTGTGTTAGGGACATTAGTCTCACTGCATCGTGCTTCTACGTGACTTTACAATCGTGTTGTTTCTTCTGAGGAAACCTGTGTGGCATTCCTTCAGAACCATAGTTTGTTGAGTGACATTTAAAGCGATCCACAGCTGTTTCACAAATGCAGTGGCAACATGCAGCAAAAGACAAGAAAGTATCGACTTACCCCATTTTGAGGAAAAGATGCCAGACAACGAGAAGCATCTGGACGGGGAATAATTTATTCATGTTCGCAGACTTAAACAACAGGATGCGATGTAATCTCACACTGTGCAAGATTTGGAGATCATATTTCTTTGGGTGATTGAGATGCCTGCATCCGTGATCGCTAACACCACAGGCAAGTCAAAGAGTAGAATTATGGACTGGATGAATGTCGTGAAGTGTGCTCTGCCATTGTCGTAGTACAGTTGAAAGGGCAGATGGTGGGCACTGTGTCAGCTCCCATCCATATAGATGATGTGAGGTTCACTGGGAGAAAGAAATATATTTGTGGGCACATGTTGGATGGAGATGAACCACCAGAAGAGGAGGATGACAATGTCAACAAACACAAACGCTACCATGGTCGGATGGTTGATGTCCCTGGGTGTTCGTATTGAAAAAAGGATTGGATATGAGGATCTTCCTAGTGGAGAAACAAAATGTTGAGACCCTCATCCCCATAATACAGCGTGAAGTTACTCCTGGATCATGCATGATTTCAGTTGATGTTATGGAGTATGGATATTATTGCATCTGCCACTTCATCATTGCTCTGAGATTTGAGGGAACTCTACCGTTAGATTAACATCTTCAGCACTCAGACATGAACCTGAAGGAATTCCTTGAACTCGGAGAAGAGGAAGAAGTTCCTTGGTGACAAGACGTATGTGGTGGATGTGCAAGGATTTCCAAGTTTCATCCCACACAGTACAGAGGCATCCTAAAGACATGTTCAAAAACTTCTTAATATCCTCACAATCCTTTACGAGGTCTCATAACACCCTTGGGACATGTTGTTCAGTTGGGAACATTGATGGGTCTCTGTGCTGTGTGAGGCTTAACCCATAACCTGTGTACAAATGAGGTGTACTCGCATGCATGGAACTGTAATTGAGCAAGATTCGAACTACAGAATAAATGTTGCAAAACATTGGCAGAGAAAGTCCTTGTCTGAGCGGTAAGGACGTTTTGCCTGTGAGGACCCATCTGGGCTATCTGGACCCACCAAATCCCGTTTCATGTGTGTCGCCGTGATCCAGTCAGAAGGATGAGAAGGTGAAATGGGGGGGGGGGGGGGGGGGGGGATAGNGGGGGGGGGGGGGGGGGGGGGGGGGGGGGGGGGGGGGGGGGGGGGGGGGGGGGTGCTATAACTGGCAATTGTAGTGTTCTAATAGTTCCCGTAACTTAGGGCTATCTCTGCAGACGGACTACCAAATGGCAGCGGAGAAGTCTGTTGTCGATGACTCCGACATAGGGTGTCCCTCGCGAAGGTGTATGCGTTAGTACACGATTGACGCCCATTAATGCATTTTTTAAATTTAATATACAGTGTTTCCTGGAAAGTTCTGAACCGTGAGCCTGAAAGTGACACAGAGCCAGGTTACGACCTAAAGGTGCCCATGAGCGAGCTTGCATGTGCTGTTTTGGTTTTTTTTTTTTCTTTGTAGGCAATCAAAATTTTCACAAAAATTTTTTTTCGGAATGACTTAGTTCTGCAACTTTTTTGAGACAGTCAAATCACATTTTCAAATTGTTGTCCACCTCAGGCAAGGCACATTCGGACTCGCTTTTCAAAGTTTCTAATGACTTTCGGAAAAACATCCTGTGAGATTGCAGATGCATGCAACTGAATTGCAGCCTTCAGCGACTGCATATTCCCAGGTCGAGTGGCATAAACATTAATCTTTAGGTGACCCCTAAGAAAAAATTCCAATGGGGTCAGATCAGGGGAACTTGCTGGCCACTCCATTGCACCTCCTCTGCCGATCCATCGCCCCGGAAAGTTCATGTGAAGGAAATTATGAAATCTGTCATTATGGACTGGTGCACTGTCGTGTTGATACCAGAGAGGCAACTGAGGAATGAAGTGTACCATTTGCTGTTGATGTTGTGGGATCTGACGAATCTCGGTTCATGATATTCACCTGGAGCATCGCATGGTAACTGGCACCATTAACAGTTCGAGGATTTCCTGGAAGATGGTGTGCTTAAAGAAGGTATCATCTGGATAAATTCTGTTGCAGATATCTTTATAGAAGTTCACTCGCTGTTCGAAATCTGCTGCGTTGAGGTCTTGAACTTTACAGAATGTGTATGGTTTCAAGCGGTGCTCCTTCAAGATATTGTGGACTGATGTTTTTCACTTGTTTAAAATTGATCCCCCCTTTCTGGTGGACTGCGGGTGTTGCTGAAACTCTGCAAGGACCCTCTGACCCTCCAAAGGAGACGTTGCAGTTTTTGGCCTTCCTTGACTCCACACATTGTCAACACTTCCATGTTGTAGGAACTTCACATGGAGGTTGTAAATAGACGTTTTGGCAGGCGGAGCCCCTCCATATTTTACCTGGAACCTCTGCTGAACGGAGGACGGACTTCCTGTAGCTAAATGTATACGAGGGGGCTTCAAAAAGTTCGTGGAAAAT
The DNA here is from genome assembly GCA_905338385.1 of Darwinula stevensoni. Lineage (NCBI taxonomy): Eukaryota > Metazoa > Arthropoda > Ostracoda > Podocopida > Darwinulidae > Darwinula > Darwinula stevensoni. The sequence continues at coordinate 9,503 of CAJPEV010003995.1, forward strand.
GTGTAGCTTGAAAAGAATATATGCCTGGATTTCAATCTCTTTGCACAAAAAGAAACTCTTACTAACGTGTTATAACATGCCTGAACAGGAGCCGACTTTAGACATTAGGAAGGAGAAGACGTCAGTTTGAAGAGAGCCCCCATTAGAGCAACATGAATTCTGCTAAAATCGAAGCAAGAACAAACATCAAATTCATGGTGAAGCTTGGGTGGAAGAATGGTGAAATCATTGATGCTTTAGGAAAAGTAGCTGGTATCATCGCTTACAAAAGTGTCTTGAACTTGATGGAGCTTATGTTGAGAAATAAAGTTTATATCTTTCACTGTTATTTTTTAATGTCATTTTTCCACGAACTTTTTGAAGCCCCCTCGTATAGACGATCATGACTGATTGACGCTAATTCTAACCATGTTCTAGAGAAGTTAGAAATCTGAAACTTGGTGCACATGTACCTTTTGGGATGCAGAATTCAGAAAATATCCGACTTTGGAGGTACAAGCCCTGGGGGTACCCATTTTGGGGTGAGATGTTTCCAATGATATATATTTGCTTCAGTGAAACGATGAGACATGGAAAGCAGAAACTTGCCATGGACGTGCCTACTGACAAGGGACACTACCCAAGTGATAATTTCAGATTTTCACCAAACTTTGGTCATTGAAAGGGCTCTCTAAACCAAGTCAAACGGCACCAAAACTTGCGGCTGAGAAACAGGTTTAGGCTCATAACTCAGGATTATTATTGTCGCGGCCCTACTTTCATTGACTGTAACTTTTCAAGGGAAAGTCATATTCAGGTGATATTTGACAGAGGTTCATGAGTCTAGGAGGTTTTTTTCCCATGCCACAAGATGGCGCTGCATGCCGATAGAGAACGCTGATGTCGACAGCATCGCCACCTACCTACTTGCTATGTCATTTTTAAGGCATTGGAAAAAATTTAGTTCAGGCCTATGAATCTCTCTGCCAATTATCAGCTGCATCCGAGAGTTCTTCCAAAGATATGGTCAAAGTTGGATTTTTACGTAACAATTGAACTTTTTTTTTTAGTCATACCTTTTTTTAGAAATAGATGCAGCTGATGTTTGACAGATGTTCTTGTGTTTCTGACCTATTCGTTCCCTTGCCCGGCACATTTTTATACATAATGACAGAGGGCACAGTGATTGCATACACAAAGGTGAAATGTGAAGGAGCACGAGGACTCTGTTTACATAGTTTCTATGTTGGTAATACCCCTATTGGCACATAACATTGAAACAACATGGATTCAACGTTGACACAACATTCACACGTTGAACCAACGTTGAATCAATGTTATGTGCAACTAGGGACGTAGTAAAAGCACATGAACATGAGACCTTAAAGCACTGAGTTTCACCATCTCTTGGTGGGAGGGAAGTGAATGCTATATGTATTCCTTTTTTTGTAGGCAATTCCTATTCTCCGTCTCTTACCTTTGCATATGCCACCACAACGCCACCTGTCAACATGTAGAACCAAGTGCTAGGTAAGGGATGAATGGACTTAAGAACATCTCTGTCAAACATTAGCTGCATCTGACTAGGTTGGTGGCGCTGCTGTCGACATCAGCGCCATCTTGTGGCATGGGAAAAAGCCTCCTTGATTTCATGAACCTCTCTGTCAAGTATCACCTGAATATGACTTTCCCTTGAAAAGTTATAATCAATGAAAGTAGGGCTGTGACTAATAATCCTGTATCACTGAAAATTGAGAGAGTCAGTTATGAGCCTAAACCTGTTTCTCAGCCGCAAGTTTTGGTGCCGTTTGACTTGGTTTTGAGAGCCCTTTCAATGACTAAAGTTTGGTAAAAATCTGAAATTATCGCTTGGGTAGTGTCCCTTATGAGACACAAATTTCAGATGCATGCCCTGGGCGTATACTTTTGGGGGGTGACGTTTTCAAACAATTTTTTTTTGTCATAGCGAATTTGCCAGAGATAGGTGAAACTTGATGCATAAGTACCTTTTGAGAAACTGAATTCAGAAATATTCAGGCTTCGGAGGTAAATGCCCTGGGGGCACAAATTTCAGAAAGAGATATTTTGAAATATTTTTTTTTTTTGCCTTCAGTCACACGGATAAACATGGAAAACTGAAGTGTGACATGGACGTACCTAGAGACTCTGAGTTCAGAAAAATGTCAAGTTTTGGATACATGTCCTGGGGGCGTATTTTTTTTTGTAAAGGTTCTTTTTCCGGAAACTTTTCTGATTCAACGAAGGAGAGATCTTGGAGCAGAAGTACCTGTTCGATTGCTGAGTAGATGTCCTACTTTTCAAATATGACCCATCGGGGCAGATTATGAAGAGATTTGAAGTTAGGCACGCAAGAAACAATGTGAATAATTATTCCGATGAAAATATCGGTTTGTTCTCTCTCCATACACATTCCAACATACTTTTAGTAGGTTTTACCACTTTGAAAATGAATTATCGAATGAAACATCCTGGTAATGGAGCGCCGAAGGCATGACAATAGCGACTTTGCCCGAACTGGATAGTATGCGTATAAAACACGAAACAGGTATGACATTGCAATTTATTGTGGGGGAAATTGAAAGCCTGGATATTCATAAACAATCCGCGAACCCTTAGGCAAAGTAAACATTACCGACACAGATGCTGCAATTGACAGAAGCTGACTGCAAGTGGCAGGACTCCTAATAACGTTCCGACACACATGAGATGACAGAAGTGCATGGAAACACGGGACGGCACTTTCTGTTTAAACTATGAACATATTATTCGCACAAGTGAAAATTGAGTGTGAGTGAACGGATATTCTTTTGCGTGAAACATTAGCCATTGTGGTAGCCAGCGTGTCAAGTAATAGTTCGACATCACACCATCACATTCGTATGCATCGAAAATTTTCAACCAGACCAGTTAATGGCAATGGATCAGTAGCTTCTGTGGAATCAGAAGTGTCTTGGACCATCTGTGCTCTAGCCGGGCAGTAGTAAAGAAAGTCACATTTCTGCCTTTTCGGCGATCAAGGAGCTCACAGGGACTTGAGCTAACTTAATCTGGAATTCTTAACAGCAGGGGAGGTGGGGGTTGGGGGAACTTGTTCGAAGCAGGTAAAGGGGTGAGGTGATCCTTTCCTTTGCCATTCCAAGTTCCCCTCCCCCCCGCTAATTTTTCTATATTTTCTTTCTGTTTCGGAGAGAGGGATTAAAATACTTGCAAGTTCTTACACGTAACCAAGCAAGAGAAAAACCTCACTGGCTTCCTGAATCCTCAATGTGTAAATTGTCATTGGCCAACTATCGACTTGTCACAGTATTATTATTCTTTGAAAGTTTCGAGAGCTATCGGATACACACAGTAATTTAATTATAATAATTACTGTGGATTTGATGACATTTCCACAGCATCATCAACTGATTCCAGAATGTGAATTGCATGTTTGGGGAACATTACCTATATTCTCATGCAAGATGTCAGCCTTTTTGCGGGGGGGAGGGAGAAGATGCACTTTCTTCACATTCAGGTAAGTGAGAATGTAGGAAATCGCGGTCAGGGTGGAAAACCTACTAAATTAACCTATTTTAATCCTCCGGAGCGAAGCGATGTTGTGCCAAAAGACAATTTCAACTGTATATTCTAGAACATCGTCGAAGTCGACTGATCATCTTGACTATACAAATACGATCAGTTGGATTTGGTGGCCACGGCATCATGGTAGAAACAGACTAGTCCAGATTTCGTGATCGCATGGAAAAGCGGAATTCGTCAGGTTCAAGAAGCAGTCAGTCGTATTCAGAGACGAAGCACGCGAGCGACTCTGCAGAGAGATACTGCAGTCCCACTATTCTGGGTGCAGTCTTCAAGCAGTGCGTCAAAGATAATAATTAGTAGTAATCCGGCATATCTATCTTGAATCTAGCATTGCGGTTTCATAAGTGAGCGGAGTTCCTCTTGCTATTCATCCGTGACAATTTTCTTGATGAATTAGAATATCCTCTGAAAAATAAAGGAAGTGGGTCTTTACATTTAATCGATGGCGATATTTTTTCTCAGAGGAATTTCGTCCTAGCACCGACATTTCGTGAAGTTTGAGATCCACCTCCAGCATGATGTTGTACTCATAGTTGTACTCTTTCAGATTTTTTCCGTTAATCCCAAATCCTGATATTTTCTATATACTTTTTTCTCGCAAGTTATAAGACTGCTGATTGTTTTATTTTACATTTTGATCTCACTAGTCGCATCCCATTCTGTCAATACATCAAACGTTGATCGAGTCACTAGTTGTCTCCCTGAAAGTTGCCGAAACACCCTCTCTTTTGCCCATTTCCATGCGGGGAAAGTTCAGTTCCAGTTAAATCGCAGTCACGTTGGGGATTTCGCCACAAGTGGTCGATTGTCTCCCAACAGAACTCCAGTCGGACCGATGTCTTTGGAGCCTGCGTTCATTTCCGGTTTAACTGAATTTCGTTAGACGATCACATTTGAAATTCCACCGCGCGACTATCGACCATCCTCGCGACGAAATCCCAACCGTAACTGCGGCTGAACCGGAACTGGAACCGAACTTCCGTTTCGAAATCAATCTCTCGCCTGGTCCGTTGCCAACCCCAGAGAGTAATTCCGGGAAGAATTCAGGCAGATCCATGGTCAACATAGAGAGCCACATCTTGTGGAATGGCTATACGTTTGACTTATTGGAAAGAAGTTGCGGGTCATGTCATTCCAGACTGTATAAATCACGCCTTTGGTATTGCCCTCTACTGAATGATGTCGAATTCCCCAGTTACGCTCTACCTCAGTTCATTCGCATTAACCAATATTTCAGGGAAACTCGGACTCCTTGCAAAAAGCATACGGTTGAACACNGGGAAAAAAAAAAAGAGGGGGGGGGGGGGAGAGAGGAACATACGAAGGGGAAGCGGATGAGGAAATTGTCAGAAAATAAGGTAAAAATACAAAATACAAAATACCCTCTGTTCTACCTTAGCTGTTTCCTTGTTTCTACTTCGCTCCATACATTTCCTACGATTGTGCAATGAACTTTGTCGACATTTTTCAATAGCGTCGAAACATCCTAGACGCATCTTTGCCCACCCTACATAAAAGATAAACTGTACAGGCTGTCCTGTTTCACGCTTTATAGAACATAATGTACAAAATGCATAATTGGTTATGTTTCTTATGTCACAGACAAAGGACTGTAACATTTGTTTCCTGAACGTTTAAAGTATCTAGGTTACTCGCAAAACGAGCAACAGTCGTTCAAAATTTAGTACGAAAATTCATCTTTTCATTTATCAAACTTCAGCAATTTCAGCAGTGCGTACGTGTCTCATTTGTCACTAAAATGCCTGTTTTTAATCCCTGCATCCTTATTGCATTGTTTTTTTTTTAATACTATGCAGTGTACATCATGAAGTAACTGACAAAGGAAATCGTTCCAGCGTTACGGGAGTGAATTTAAAAATAAGGGCTGGAAAAGGGAGAGACCAGTCAGAGCACAGTCCTGATTCGATTGGAAACTCTTCTCGTTCTCCTCCCTCTCGAGTTCGGCTGAAAAGAAACCTTCGCGTTCAGGCTTGCCTTTCTCAGCTGAAGCATAAAGACGCTGCACAGGCAAGATTACCATGGCGAATACGCTGCCATAAAAAGGAGAGGCTTTTTGTCGCCTGGGAGGAGAAATCTTTTGAGCGGTGCTGAGGCCTCGCTTCCCAGATGCGTTGAAAAGTTTCTCTTTTTTTTCAGAGTTTTGAATGACTGTTGAAAGTGTTTCATCAGGTTTGCGCCTTCCACCTCTCTCAGGGACTCATCGCTACCTTCATACAACACTGCCCGAGCTGCATAGTCGAAGGCCCGAAATGTTGCACGATATTTTTTTTTTAACGCACACGATAGAATAAGACAAACGGCGGTTTTTGGAATCCCTATAGGGATGTCTCAAGAGATGACAGCGGAGCGGAGACACTGGGTACAGCAGGAAAATAATGCATGAATCCTATTCGATCCTGTTCCTCATCTCGTCTAAGGGCTCCACCGTCATCTCTCGTGGCATCACCACGAGAGATGACGGATTCTAGTGACTCTGTGCACTGATTTCTTCGAGTTTCGTTGGGATGCGGTCCTAACGAGTCTATTTACGTTGATCGTCCAACTCCGTTTCCCGCCTTTCACCTCCTCTGTCCCCTTAAATCTGTCGGCAAGCTTTCTGATGGCTATGTCTGATGATGTGATCTGTGTAGAATATGCATCGAAGAAAATCGCAAACTTAGTCATGAGACTTTCCGTTGAATCCCCCTGTCTCAAATTCTATCCCTTCCTCCAGAGTCAGCACGTCGACTCAAGTGATAGAATTTGTTCGTTTTCTAATACGGGAGGCACGTCTCTGCACTAAAGAGATGATTGCAGCAATAGATCAGGGGCCGTATTCTAGTAAAATTATAAACTTAGTTAAAGCAAATTGCTCAACCTTAACAATGCATTTGAATGGGACAAAAACCAGCCAAGCAACTTGCTAAGAGGATAATCGCACATAAGATCGCACGTAATAGAATACGGGCCCAGAAGTTTTGGATCCCCTTGTACATACAGGTGGATGAAGCCTAAATGGTTAAGGAAGGACGACATCTTTTCATGAATAATGAACATGACTGCTTTCCCTTGGGACTTATTAATGCACAAGCAAGTAAGTTCAACATTTATGGCATTGGATACGGGTGACATGCACCAGATCCGTTTAACTTTAGACTGATCTGGTTTCATAATGGTGTCCATGGGAATAAGATTATCTCCGTCAAACGGATTCACATAGAGGATCATAGTGAGATCAGATTACAGTCGACACCCGATGTAAGGAACCTCTATATAACGAATTTCCATTTTACGAATTTTTTTTGTCTAGTTCCCGCCGTTTGCTCATTCATATGCATGTTGAAAGCCTTCTCTCAAACGAAGTTCTGTATAACGAATTGTTCTGTTTTATGAAGTAATTTTTTCCTTCCGAAGGAACAAAATGTTCCGTATTACGAAGTTGAAGTAGCTCTGACAAGGGCCGCAGATTTAATTTCATGCATTTCTGGAAAATCTCATATCTAAATTTAGCGAGTTCCACCCATTTATTTGTGTGTCCGCATGGGAGTAAGGGAGATCTCTTAGTCAGTCTTAATCTTCTCAGGATCAAGTCGATGAGGGACAGACCAGGTCCAGAATTCCGCTCGATCAAGCAATCGAAGCCTTCTACTAAGGCTATTTTTCAGTCAATGGTTGAACGTTGAGCCTGAAACTATTAAAACATTGAGTGCTCTTCAGACCAAGGCTCAAATAATCGTCCTGGAAAGAGCGCGGCTGACAACCATTTGAGACTGTTTTCGATTAATACACAGCGTTGGTGACTCGTCCTACAATTTTGTTTCATACCTGCATAAGGACAGACACGCTGCTATGCAAACCCATTTAGGTACATGCACACATTTAGGAAGCTGTATTTTTGTCAAATGACGCGCTTAGAACTTAAATTTTTTTCGTGAATGGACAACTACATCCTTTTTGGCAAAACAAAAAATGACATTTAGTTTAAGAGGACTCTTTTTTCCAACGAAATGTGGGGAATTCCCTACAGCGAAATATTTAACCTGTCCCTTCGAGTTCTTTATATCGCGCCATTTCTTTGTGCTAACAATCCCATCGGCTCCATTGTTCGTCCCCTCTCACTTTTTATCCAGTAAGGACGAAGCAGGTATCAGAAGATCGTGGGCACCTCTCCCACGCTGAATAGTACAGCTGAGAAATTCCGGTTATTTTGATAATCAATCAACTTATATTGGAATTTTGGTCACACCGACGGAGAACAGTTGAAGAGGGAAAAAAGTAGGGTACAGAAGACTATGGAGAAGGCAAGACAGCTTCTTGGTAGATCCTTGCACGGAACCACGAGAAATTCTCGGAAAGAAGCTTTCCATGCTTCATTCTCCATTTACCTTTTTTTGTTGCCTTCGTTTTCGCCCTTGTTCTGATTGGTTGAGCTTTCTTCATTCGAAAGAGACGGAAACTTCTCGCAGGCCGATGTGGACAAATTCCTCACTGTGAAGGATTCTATGAGAAGAGGCGGTCACTCGCTTCTCACAAATTCCCGTCTCGCCTTTGTTCCTCGCCAGACGAGATCATTCATCTCTGTTCTCTGCCCTTTCCCTCTACGCTTTATATTCGGTTCCCAATCCGACCAGATTGGATATCCTGCGAAGTGGTCGGATATCAAATAGTTGCAGGATATCCAGTGCTTCTTCAGTTCTAAGTTTAAAAAGAAAGAAACTGTTTCGGAAAATTGCTGCAAATTTCACATGTTCGCATTAAAAAATATGGTGTATGTGGTGTGAGATTTTGTTGGTGAGGCCCCCAACCACCCCCGAACCAAATTATTTGATCCCCACTAAATTGAGTCTGACACCAACCGAAGTGACATGGCGCTTAGACCATTATTGCAAGTCACACGTCAAGGGCTCGCATACATAACAGGAATTGTGATGACATCATATCTGCCTTTTGGTGTTTTATTTTCACATGAAAATTATTAGCGTATGCTCGCCAATTACATTCGTAGATATATGAGAGACAGGTCATAAGAACTTTCTCGTAACCCTAAACTTTAGGGGGTGGTTGCGTTGTTACAAAGAAGCGGATTTTCATGCTATAGCATTTTATTTTCCTTTTGACCATTTTAATGCTCCATTAATGTGGCCATCTACTGGGTCTAAGCGAAAGTTCTGTTGGTTTTTCGAGGATAGATTATTTCTGTTTCCCATTTGCGAACTAAGCTGCACACACTTGTAAAAACTGGTTTTATGTTTGGGTAAGGGTTATAGAGTATGTTTGACATGAATTTAGTTTAAACTTTCAGTCTAAAATTAACTACTGTGCGTTCAACATGTCTGGATAAAGTGCATTTGAGTCACTGCTTTGTGAGTTCCAAAAATGAAACAACGCAACGACCGCAAGTAAAAACTTATGTGAAGTGTTTGGGAGGACGATATTACTGATCGCACGTGTCAAAGATGGTTTACCGGATACCATTCTGGTAACTTCAGTTTGGAGGATGAACCACGGTCTGGACGCTCCTTCGACGTCGATGATGATAAACTGGGGCCTTCATTAAAGCAGATCCTCGCCAAACATCTTCAGAAATTGGCGAGAAACTTGGAATTTACCAGACAAATGTCGTAAAGCACATTCATTGACTTGGTTTTTTTTCCTCGAGAGTAGCGCTTGGGTACCGCACGATTTGTCCGAAAAGAATTTGCTTGATATGGTCACCATATGTGTTATGCATCGCGTCCGTCATCTCGCAGAGCCTTTTTTTTTATCGATTTATTACTGGTGACGAAAAGTGGGTTCTGTACAACAACGTGCAACGAAAAAGACAATGTCGTGCAGCAGGTTAATCTATTCCTACTCCAAAGTCCAAGCTCCACCAAAGTAAGGTTATGCTCTGTTGCTGGTCTGATTGTAAGGGAGTTTTCTTCTATGAGCTTTTGAGATCCAACGAAACTGTTAATGTTGACCATTTCTGCCAACAACTCGAAAATCTCAACTCAACTCTCGCTATAAAGCGTCCATCTTTGGTAAACAGAAGGGGAGTCGTATTCCAGAAAGACAATGCGCGACAACATTTGACAACATTTGGCGATGAAGACACAAAAAAATTAAGAGGAACTCTCTTGCCCATCCAGCATATTCCCCAGATCCCGCACTGTCTTACAAGCCTTTATTCTGATCGCTGCAGAACCATCTCGATGGAAAAAACTTCACCGCTTTTGGAGCTGTCGAAACGGCCATTGAGAACTTTTTTTCGCATCCAAGCCGGAAAAATTGTATGCGGATGGAATTGAAAAGTTGCTGATCATATGGGAGACAGTCATAACTAATAATGGAAATTACATTCAAGATTAAAGCAGTTAATAAACTATGAAAAAAAATCATCAGATAGTTTCACTTTAAAACCGACAGAACTTTCGCCCCAATATATCCATGAGGAGAGTCGAACGGCGTTTGCTCTATTCAGCATGTTTTGCATATATTGCTTGTGATAGCATGAAATGGCAAATATCATTGTTTTGGAGCATATTTTCCATAAATATAGCTTTTTTTCCAATGACACACTCAAAAATCGACAGTAAAAAGGAAGAGAGTAACGGACAGACTGCGTTCCTCAAATCGCTCGTACCAGAAAAACCTTGCGTGGCAACCTCGTCTGTCCTGCATGTGCCAAGCGCGTTCGTAGTCGCCGGCAGAATGTGGCTCAACGCTCATAGAATCGCTGGAGTCAATAAAGTCTGTAGAGAAACAGCTGGGATCTATACCTGGATCTATTGGGAAAAGCACTTTGGAAAAGTTTGACTCCTTGATGTAGAAGAATCCGGATCGTGATACAATTCAGTCTATTAATTCTGTCCTCAGCGGGAATGAGTGAAACTTTCCCAGAGTGAAATTGCCAGTCGGTGTCTTTCCTCATTTATTGTATGCCCCTGTCACTAGTGTCAACGTAGAGCGCAGTTTTTCCACGTTTAAGGCTCTGCAAAGATCCAATCACCAGAATCTGACCCCAGCCAGTTTCGAAATGATGTCGGTAGGCCATTGTGCCAATGCCAATTGGAACTACTGAAGTGCCAATAATGGGAAATAAAGCTTTGCTACCATCACATTGAGAACATTTTGGAGCATTGGGGAGTTACGAGAAAGTTCTTATGACCTGTCTCTCATATATATTCGAATGTAAGAAGGCGTGATCAAATGAGGAAATATTTTATGAAATGGTGAAAACGGAATTTAAAAAAGTAAATGATAGCAACGTATTCAATATCTGAAAAGAAAAAAAGCAAAAAGGGTAATTTCGGGGTTCAGTCCAGGTTTTATGATACAGACATGCAACTAGAAATTAGGTATCTTGTACGTGATTCACGCCCTTCCGTTTTCCAGAAAATTTCAGCAGCCTCACATATGCAAGACGCTTCCTTGACATTTTCACTTTATTACAGCGAATGTCCATGTGACTGGCGTGACCTTCACCTTTCGCCCCCCCCCCCCCTCTATCTTTGTCCCTTTTTAGCCTTGCTCTCAGGTCGTTTGTTCAAGATAATATATTTCTGCGTGGATGGAAGAGCAGAGAGACACTACCATGAGCAGCGGTTTGGGAGGTTCAGACCATTTTAAACCACGTTGTTGCGCCACTGCTTATGGAGGGAATCCAGTTTAAGTCCGGGGAAAAATAAAGTTTCACCAAGGGCTGAAAAGCAGACCCCCTTGTCTGTAGCAGCAGAGAGAGCGAAAACATGAAATTCGTGAGCGTGCTTCTTCAAGTGAATTAAATTATTTGGATTTCGCTCTCCCAGAACCTGTACCTTACTGCCTGTACACAGAGCAAAAAACGAATGGATACCCAAGCAGCATGTTAATGCAAACAAATTATATATTTTTTTAAATGTCAATTTCTTGTGATTGTCATGCAAATGATATCACGTTCATATAAAATTTACATAACCAAAGTGGAAGTGTATTTCATATAAACTAGACATGACTTCACCTGATATCAAGTTTGCATATCAAGTTTGTGCAACGTCAACACCACACTAGCCATATGAAATTTTAGCTGACTGCTTCGCTGTGGTCTGGGGAGACGCTTAGCAAAAGTTGAATTTTTCCTTTAATCAACATCACGTCCGTTATGCGTGCGCCATCTGCAATTTTTCTATTTCTGCCCGATTCGCTGGGATATTAAAAATTCTTTGAAAACGTTACATCCCCAAGAAATATGCCCCCCAAAAATATTTCGGAAATTTGACATTTGACATTTGAGCTGAGTGCTTGACCAGTCACGTTCTGCCATGTTACAGCTTTCCATGGGTCTCCGTTTGATTGAAGCAAAGAGAACTATTTGAAAGTATGTTCCCCGAACAGGTGTGCCCCTATGGCGTGCATCAAAAAAGTGGAATTTTTCCTAAACTCAGCATGTGAATAGATGCTTATGTCAGTCATTCAGATACTCACAATCATCTATATGTAATATGAAAGTAGAATTGTTTCATTACTCAGCTATTCATCAGGTACTTCTTTGCCAAATTTAAACTTTCTAGCACCCTCCGTTTTGCTGGATCGGAAAATACAGGAAAATTTGCAAAATATGTGCCCTCGGGCGTTTAACCGAAAAGTACCATTTTTACCGAAATCAAACCTCAGTGAAATACATGCCCACCAAGTGTCAATCTTATACATTTTTTTTTTCGCTGGTGAAAAATCATGTTTGGAAAAGCCGACCCACCCAAAAGCTATGCCCAGAGGGGATGCACCATGATAGCTGAATACTCCCTCAACTCAATATCACGTCACTGAGCGAAGTTTCACCTTTCCATTTATGTCCAATTCGCCACGACAATTTATTTTTTTTTAAACATCGCCCCTCAAGAAATTTTCCCCCAGGGATGTATCAAGACTTAGCATTTTTCTTTAACTCATCTTCGTAGTCACATTCCTGCAAAATTCAAGCTTTCCATGTCCATCGGTTTAACTAATGCAAAAAAATTATGTGAAAACATCTCCCTTTGAAATTTATGCCCCCAGGGCATTTCATTCCAAAGTCTGAATTTTTCTGCATGCAGCATCCCGGTTGGTAGTTATGTATCTTTCCACACTAGCTCAATACACCAGGACAAAAAATTACTGAAAACGTCGGCCCCCAAAAATATGCCCCCAGGGCATGTATCTAAAATGTTGCATTTTCCCTGAATTCATAGTGTCGGCAGGCACGTCCATGCACGTTTCAGCTTTCCATGTCTCTCCGTTTTATTCAAGTAACTGGACATGGAAGGCAAGAGATGCCAAAAACAGAATGGAATGGCTGGGAATTGAACCCTAGTCTCCCGATTTCCGGTCCGATGTGTTACCACTACACCACCGAAACTGTGCCAGACAGTGGTGTCTTTCGATGACATCTTTATCCAGCACGATGTATATATTTTTTTTAAACTGCAACCCCAAAATTTGTACCCTCAGGGCATGTACCTCTAGTCGTATTTTAGTTAACGTCTCTGACGGGATTTAGATCTGTCCTTTAGTCTACTTTTCATTTGACTTGTGCTAGATTTCATCCGAAATCGAACTCATTCGNTTAGAATTAGCGTCAGTCAGTCAGTCACGATCGTCTATATATATTAGATAAGAAATGCTCCTCTTCCGCCTGGGCACCATGATGACCATGCGCGAAACTGACGAATACCTTCCTGGGAGGGTTTGTGTGGAGCCGTTGTTCAAGGGTCCCGGAAGTGGTTCCCATCAGGGTTGCCAGGTAGTCTTGCCATTCTGAGTAGCACTGGAAGAGTGGAGGAGGGCAGGAGGTACGAAATATTATGCAACGCGTGCGATCCATTTTGAGGGATGTGCGGAGTATTTTGCCGCAACTGCCTAGCATTCTGCAAGGCGTGCGAAACTCACTGAGAGACACTGTATAACTAAGGCTATACCAAAGTCCACCTTAGGCTGGTGGGCCGATGGCCGATTTCCATCTCATAGCCATCGGCCGGTACCAATTGACGTCTGAAAGTTGAAAAGTAACAGGAAATTGCATTCTAATTCAATAATAACGGGAATATCCATCCCACAGGAATGAACAGCTTGTGAGCAAGCGCACAGACAACAATGAACGTATTCAAATTAGAAGGCCCTAACAACCTGAACGCTATTAGGACCGCAGGAGAAGTTCATTGCAGCCTACTACATAACCAGCAGAAGGGCAGCACGACCGATAATATTTTAAATACCTACGCAAACATCTGCTACTTTTGGTCCACGGAAAAGCTGGCGGGGCTTTTAAGAAGTGTCCGAACCATTGCTTAGCAGAGCTAGAGAAAGTTTTCTGGAAAGGAATAGTCTAGATATTGCGTTGAACTACGTTTGCATTTGTCAACAAGAACTAGGAGGAAAATATTTTTATTTCCGTTTGCGCGAAGATTGGAAAATAAATCATATGATGAAGGAAGCTGTAATAAAGAAAAATGTCCACAAATATTGTCCTGCAAAAGTATCATATATTAAAAATAGTATGCTAAAGTTCTAATTGTTATTCAAAGATTCGGAGACGAATTTTAAAATAAAAATGTGAAACCACATTTACTTCTTTGAGAACGAAGGCCTACTAAATCAGGATCTGATTAGAGGTGAGTTTAGTTGTTTGGCGCGCGGTGACTCAGCAGCATGATCGTTATAGCAGTGAAAGTCAAGTTGTTGCAAACGAAAAGCAAATATGCCAAAGTGACAGTTTCCTATAAGGAGTAGGGGATCCCATGGAAAACTATATGAATTTTGAGAACCAAAACACATGTTTTTGTATTAAAAAGGAAAAATGCGAATGAGTTCGATTTCGGATGAAATCTAGCACAAGTCAAATGAAAAGTAGACTAAAGGACAGATCTAAATCCCGTCAGAGACGTTAACTAAAATACGACTAGAGTTCTGGTGGCAAAAAGTAGGCTATAACTAAAACTTAAATTATTTTGGGTGCTAAAATCACTGTGGAGTTGAGTTTATGACCAGTGTTTTATCGTTTCAAATTCATCTCAAGAATTTCATTTTTTTCCTTTGCATTCTTGTCGGCTGCCTCGCTTCTCTCTGCATTATCTCGAAAACGTTTAGGTATACGAAAAATTCTGCCCAAACAAGTTTTGCAGTCCAGAGTCTGCCCTAGCCAGTGGTATAATTTGTTTTCGCTTTTTGACCATACTTGAGTAAGATAAACGTACGAAAAGGATAGTCCCTCTATCATGCACCTCTCTTTCCATCAGACGCCATCCTTCTCCCACCTACATCTTGACAATGTCATGCTTGACGAAAAATCATTTTCAGATAAGACTTGTAGTCTAGATTCCACCCTAATCGGTGGAATATACAAGGTATCTTGAAGTTGTGCGCCTTCATTTTTTAGTTTTATACTTCCTCATCCATCCTCAATCTCACCTCTCCCACCTCTCCCGGGAGGTCAGGCAACGTTCCGTCTCTCTCGATCATCTCCAAAATGGCTCGTCTCCTGAAACATCCTTTCAAGACAAGATTTGGAGCTCAGAGTCCATTCTGGTCTGCGGCATACATTTCGGAGCAGCACGTTCATCTTCACGAGAGGAAATATACCTATCCTGGGAGATTCAGAACCCAACAACTCGGAACCGTCTTCCTTAGCCTTTTACAGACATAGGGACAATTTTCCGGAGCAGGGAATTTGTAAATAATTACAGCTGCGATAAAGGAATGAAATATTAAAATGTCGTTCAATTTCCCCGCTTGCATTTGGTAAGGTTCGGGAAAAAGAGAGGCAACCATACCAAGCTGGGCTAAATATTTACTCATTCAATATCTTATGAAGAGGGGAGGATACTTTCTCCCTCCTTCCAGGATTTATTTTTCTCTCGCGCCGTCTTTCCAAGCTGAGCCCAGCCAAGAGCCTTATTGCCCAGGCATTCGGTTCATCATATTAAATACGAGGGCTGTTCAATAAAGAGTGATCATTAATTTTTTCTTTAAAAAAAACTATTTACGCAACAGTTGTGGCTTAGCTGCAGAATATTGCACTAATCCATCTTGATTAAGTCACAAACGTGCAGACGTCTCGTGCGCAGCATGTCGGAGTGGCGGCAACACTAGTGCACTTACGTTCAGTTTCGCATATAGAGCAATGGAGGACACACGCGAGGAACAGTACAGGTCACAAGCAGAGAAAGGCCAAGTGTTCCAACCACTGAAGGAAGTGGTTTCAACCAAGGGGGGTCGGAGAGACCCCTCTTAGATCTGGGCAGAAACGCGTTTTGGGGGGTGGAACGCCTCGCACTTTAGGTTATGCTGTTTAAGTTGACAGTATAGCGAAGCGCGCCTTTGGCATGGCATGACATCCGAAATCCGAAACTTGCGAAAATGTCCTCTATACCGAAAATCTCTTTCTTTTTGTGATGGGTTTTGTGAATTCGATGTCCGGCCATCTCACATTTGCAAGATTTTACCCCCCCCCCTCCTTTCCTTTTGGTTTTTTTCAAGATTCAAGATTCAAGCTAGTTAGTGATATCAAGAGGCGATTACACCCATTTCGATATCACGTGTCGGGGTCGAGCGTTCCTTAATTGTAGGGTAGGCCTAATCCTCTTGAAGCTAAATATTTTTGTATTTTTTTTTAGCGTATCCTAGTTACTTACTGCCTAGTCTCTAACTTCAATATTGACCCCCCACCTTTTTGCATGTCCATAAAAGCATCCAATTTCTTTTTAAAAACAGTCACAGAAGGGGCAGCCACTACTTCGTCATCTAACGCATT
>CAJPEV010003996.1:0-25825 GCA_905338385.1 Darwinula stevensoni
CTAGAGGAGAACTTCAAACCGAACCCTATAGGCCTATTGGAATCCGTATAAGACCTATAGGGAACCCTATAGGTCCTATAGGGTTCCGTATAGGCACTATAGGGAACCCTATAGACCCTATAGGGAACTCTACAGGTCCTATAGAGAATCCTATTGGTCCTATAGCGAACCCTACAGGTCCTAAAGGGAACCCTATAGGTTTTATAGGGAAACCTACGGGTCCTATACAGAACCCTTTGTGTCCTATAGGGAACCTATAGGCCTTATGGAGAACCCTATTAGTTCTATAGGAAACCCTATAGGTTCTATAGGAAACTCTATAAGTTCTATTGGGGGATCTTTAGGTTCTATAGGGAACTTTATAGGTCCCAAACTGAACTCTATGGGCATATAGGATCCTATTGGATTCCTTTAGGTTCCTATAGGATTCCTATAGGATTCCTATATATTCCTAAAGGAATATATAGGAATCNATAGGATTCCTATAGGATTCCTATATATTCCTAAAGGAATATATAGGAATCCTATAAGACATTTTCGTAAGGGGCATCATTTTGCTCAATGCATGGGATGAGATGAGATGTACTTGGTGGATAGTGGTGGCCGATCGATGCGGTGGGAATCCGACATATCCTGCACGGACATCCCTGGATTAACAGGATGGCGTGGAATATGCATTCAAATTTCGTAGGCATGCTCTCATCTTGAAGAAAGAGAAAAGCCTTATTTTTTCCTGTGAATAAAGCGAAATATATTCATAATTGGTTGTTTGAATTTCATCGTGATGGCATATATAGGCCTACTGTTACCTATCATCTAGACCTAGGATTTTAGACTAAGGTCTAAAAACAGGCCTAGTCATGAGGCTAATGTTAAGTCGGCATGACCTGATCATTACCAATGAAGGCATTGCTAGGTCTTTTTATTGGGTTGCCCTGTCAGGAACTGTGAAAGTGGAACTGGCAAGGCCATGCTAATGGGACTTTTGGATTAAGTTATGACTAGGGCCTAATGATTGGCCTATGTCCAATCTTCAGACCGAGAGGGAGAACAGATGAGCGTGATTTCAAGATCTCTTAATTTAGCTGATCTTTTCTCTGAAATGGAGAACATCAGCAAAAGCAATAATTTTTGTGACATCAGACTCAGAGAGGTTTGATTCTGATGTAGGCATATTGTAATTAGAAAAAAAATGCAATGGGACATGTAGGAGGGGCAGGGTCAGAATTAATTGACATTTGCCTTGTGATGAGCCTTGTGATAAGAACTTCCAGAAGAAATGCAGACCCATCCATCTTTAAACCACCTCCTGGGATGCTTGGAAGAGTTCTAAAAGTACTTCTAAAGTTCTAAAGTAGAACTTTAGAACTAAGTAGTTCTAAAGTACTTTGGTTCAAAGAAGAAGAGAGCCTTCCAACGAATGTTGCAATGCAGTACTCAAGCAAAGGAAGGAGAGGGAAGAAGAGCTACTCTTCCCTACGACTATGCCAAACTGTCTGCAGTCAGTTCTAAATTGGAAATCTCGCTTTTTTAGGACTACATATGAAACTTATATAATATAATTCACTTCCCCTTTACCACAACATCACAATATGTAAAGTTCTCTCTATATCCTTACATTTCATGAATGTCGTTCAAGTTCAAGAATTTCAAGAATTTACGTTCTTTTGCATTTTGCTGAGTTACATAATGTATTGTTAGAATTCCCTTATCCCATATGAAAAGCAAAGGAGCGAAAATAATTCAGAAAGTTGTAAGAATAAATTTTCAAATGCAAAATGTATCCTTCAACTAGTTTCTGCCATTTTTTTCTTGCAGAATTATTTTTTCCTGAAGATTGTGTCTCAACTGAACTGGAAAACATTTTCTATGGGCTTTTATATCAAATTATATTATCAGAGCGTCTATGTTACAGTAAGAATAGCTCATAAGAATAATCTCAGAAGTATATTCATGCATATTTCCCAATTTCACTTTTGAGCAAAAAAGGAAAGGAAGTAATTGTGATCTTCCTATGAGGAGCCCACTGCTGCCTGGGGTGTGAGTCATTAAATGTGCAGAGGGTGTGGTAAGTCACTCTTTCTTTTATGAAAGCAACAGGGTTCAACAGCAAAGTAGTGCCATGAAGAATAGTACTGCTCAACATATCTACATACTTCTATTGTTGTAGCTTGTTTTTAAATAATGGGATATAATGGGATGTCAAAAATCAGTTTTTTCATATTCTCTTGAAAACTGAAAAAGTATACAACTCTTTCATGAAGTGTAGCATGCTAATGCAGGATTATTTCCTTTGCCAAAAGAGCAGTCCAGACTCGGGTCAAAGATGCAACTGACCTTGAAGTCAAAAGGAGAATTTGGATCTATTTGGCCCAAGCAAAGGATCGAGAAGGGGGAAGAAGTCAAAGATATATACTTCTGTAGATTCTTCTAGGGGAACACGTGCTCCTATTTACTTTACCTGATGGAATTGTTTTGGTGGATTCCTGGTGCAATAGTTTTTTACTAATTCAAACGGAGGAGTGGGTAACTTCTTGAAAGTAAGCAATTTATCTGAGGGGAAAAAAATAAGATATGAACTTCAATCGGTTCTTAGAAGAGCAATTAAGTAATTCTGCTTTCTTTACTTTTCTGGTGGAATTTTTTTTACAGTCAAACAGGATTGGGATACTTCTTGAAAAAGCAATTTAACTCAGATGGAAGAAAATAAGATATGAACTTCAATAGGTTCTTAGAAGTGCAATTAAGTGCTTCTCATGCTTTCTTTAATTTTCTGATGGTTAACAAACACAAAAGGAGGATTTGGATATTCCTGAATAAAAGACCAGCTTATTTGTTCTTCTTTGTTTCTATGAAGAAATTTAATATATTTTCCTGTCGTAGCAGTTCATTTATGAGTTTCATTCCGAAATCTGGTGAATATTGGTCCAATTCTGAGCCAATGTTGACCCTATGTTATTGCCAATATTGGACCAATGTTTTTCCGTGTAGTAATCCCAATAATGGCCCAAGATGGAAGCCAATACCGGCCCAATATGTATATTCCTTGGCACTATAAGGTACCCAATAGGCCCTATAGCGAACCCTACAGGTCCTATAGGGAACCCATAGGCCTTATGGGGAACCCTATTGGTTCTATAGGGAACCCTATAGGTTCTATATGGAACTCTATAGGTCCAAAATGAACTCTATGGGAAATATAGGAACCTATAGGATTCCTTTAGATACCTATTGGATTCCTATATGATTCCTATATATTCCTAAAAGAATATATAGGAATCCTATATTACATTTTCGTAAGGGGAGTCATTCATAGTATCGTGTAATCAGCGGCATCGCCTGGAATTCTATTTCTAGGTGAGGAAAATACTTCAATATTAGTTTCTCATTCATGATATGATTTTGCTCTTTTTTTTACAAGAATCCTATATGTCGTTGGAAAGTATTTTAAAATTGCAATTTGCTAGGTATTTGTCCTTTTTGAACTGTCAATTTTTTGTGCTTAAATAAAGAGAATTCAATGACGTTGCATGATTTCCTTGTAAAATTTGTTTGATTTGAACCTCTGTGGTGGCAAAACTACATACGCTATGTGCAAATAGCTCCATGATATGAAATGTGGAGGCTAAGGAGGCTAAGAGTTGCATGCAAGGCATTCTACATCCACTATCACCTCTGA
Organism: Darwinula stevensoni; assembly: GCA_905338385.1. Classification (NCBI taxonomy): domain Eukaryota; kingdom Metazoa; phylum Arthropoda; class Ostracoda; order Podocopida; family Darwinulidae; genus Darwinula; species Darwinula stevensoni. The sequence continues at coordinate 3,680 of CAJPEV010003996.1, forward strand.
ACCGTAACGGATCACCTCCCCCAGTAGCACCAGATATTGGCTCAATGCTGGACCGACATTGGGTACGTTGGCTACGTCTTGGGCAATATTGCCAATATTGCTTGAATGTTGGCGAAACAATGAAATTCCGACATTGCTATATGATTATTCATCCAATATTGGACCGACGCGATGATCCAATGTGCCCGACCGCACTTGAAGTTACCCTTCAGGCCACTAGATGGAGGTTTGGGTCTCGCTTTTCTCACAGTACACAGAAGTACCCTTCGCTCTTTTCCTGTAATTGTCCTTCACAGGAGTGTTTAGTACTTCGCTATATGTCTCGCCTAGTCTCATTATAGCAGTCAATAAAGTCGGACAATTCATCATTTGTTATCCGCATATTCGAGACAGAATCATGGAGTCCAGGGAATAATCAAGCTCATATTCCCTATGAGAGCCCCTACGAACGCGGTTTTCCTCTAACTGAAAGGAGTATTAGAACGTGTCAAGTATTTGTGAAATCAATCCTTCCTTTCCTCACCCTGAGGAAATGAAAGACTGAAATTACACGTACTGTTCAGAACAATAAGGAGTTGACCTGAAATGTACTGGTATTAGTACGTTCGGGGGTGGTCAACCTATGTACTGTTCTATATCGTCTGCTTATGCACAAGAGAGACTTGTGGTAAGGGGTTATATTGGTACAGGCCGTACTAGTACTGTATAGTGAAACGCCTTCACCATTTGAATGCCTCTACTGGAAAAAAAATTATGGAAAATATTAACGCCAATATTGGCCCGATGTTTTTCCGCGTAGTAATGCCAACAATGGTCCAAGATGGGTGCCAATGCATAGCCAAGATGTATACATCTTGGCGGATCTTGGCGATATGGCAACATTCATGGTCTACTGGAGTCTGCATGATGAATAGTTACTTTGTGACACGCCATGACGAGGACGACAACTTTTTCGTGCTACATCCTCAAAGATATCAGGGGATAACTGTGATGAGACTTCTATTCTTAGATTTAAACACTTCAGCCACTGCACCATACTCGATGGGAGTCCTTCCACATTGATGAAATAGAAGGAGTTCCTTCTACATCGACGAAACAAGTTGCAGCTTTGCAAGTCTTTCAGTATTTCTTATATCACACTGGACCTTAATCATTTCCTTAGGAATCAGTGCATTTGCTTCAATCAAGGAAGTGAAACGTTGCCGTTGCATTAAGTGTGATTGCACTTCATTTAAAACGGATTTACTCAAGTGCTATTCATTGCCGCGTCTCAGAAACTGTCAAAGAAAGTGCTGCCCTATTAGTATCTCATTTCGAAGGGACGAGAACCAAACAAGCAGCATTGTACAGTATATCAATACCTGGAACTTCACAGCGGTACCCAAGACGAATTACGTTCAATATCTCTATTGCTGAAGAACCTTGACCAGAACGACCTGCCACTGAATACAAAGACAGACGTATTTGAATCGGCCATGGCTTGGCTTCAGCATGCCAAGGAGAGAAGGAAGAGTCGAACGCCAGGAGCCGCGAGGAGAATTTACCTAGACCTGTTTCCACCGGATTTCTTTTTGAAGTTCATTTGAATGTCCATTCAGATGAACTGTTGGCTGTTGATATCGATGCCAAAACACACCCACTGGTTCAAAATCCATTAACGAATTACTTTCCTATGTACAGGGAGTATTCAGAAATTGAAGCAAGAGACAGACTAAACCCTAGGGAAAAATGCAATCCTTGTAAAGCCACTAGAGGAAAGGAGAAAATGCCTAGACAGCATGGTGTAGAAGAGAATGAACATGTGGAAGCCGATGTTATGCTACCTAGGGAATTAAAGATCTCCAAAACGTTTTGTGCTGTTCTGGGCACCTTTCTTGTCATCTTCGCAATTGTAGAATCTATACATTGGTTTTCTCTCTTTGTTCAAGATCGTAAAAATCAAGCAGACTTCATAAAAAGCGTCAACGACGAACGATTGCAGACGGAATGTTTACATATGGGCCCGGACAGAGAGAGTTTTGCGCGGTTGGTCCCAGTGGAAGCCAATAATTTCTCGGCCAAAACTTCATCTGCTACACGAAATTCATCAGAAGAGTTTGAAACGAAAGGATTGAGAATCCTTCCTATGGAGGAAGGTCATTGGGGTGAAGATGAGAACGTGAACGGACCTACAACTGGTGAAAGGGAAGCAGCGAGAGGCCATATGTCATCAAGAGATATGTCTCATCTCATAAATAGTGTGATCAGCTCACTGGAGGAATTAGTGAATGACGTGGAAAATGAAACATCTGATGCACCTAACATATCCGTTTCTCATGGAGCTGTTAAGGCCTAAGAGTACCAATGAATTGAAATATGTATTGTAGTAATAGTAGTATTAATGAACATTTCAAAATAATGTGATGATGACTGATGATAAAGGATTAGTGGAACTGAGACTTGGTGGTTCTTTTTACTAAAACTGTATTTCTAGAAGCGATCTCTTCTCCATCTTATGCATTGTATTCATTGAGTCTCTTCCATCTTCTTCACCCCAGAGCCAGGTGCCGAATCGTCAATGAGCAAGTCTCCTATCCATAGTCTGCATTAAGTCATGTTAATTTTCACAGAGGCATTCCATCCGGTTCTTGTTTTCCTGAGCCCTTCACAGAGGTCATATTCAAATAGCACGAAAACGTTCGATGTGTTCGGTCGTTCAAATTGTGCCCCATTGGTTTGAAACGTACAATATTCAAGGATGGGAAAATTTTCTGCTTTCATTGAAGGTTTTATTTCATGTTCCTCCTGGAACTTCAGAGCTTCAGTAAGAACAGGAGTGGAGTTCAATAGAATTTCATTGTGGGTCATGCCACTAACTAAATCCCTTAGTGAAAGCTCAAAAAACATCATTGGAACGTTTCAGTATGACTAGGACAGGGCAGTGGGAAACCCATCGGGCAATTATTGCAACTAAACGAGGTTCTCACAGCGGAAGCAAGATTACACCCAAAATAGTCGATGTCGCGGGTAACTTTCTGATGGTGCTTGAATGATTACCATTGACTTTCTATACCGTGCTTAACATCTTTATTTCAGCAAAAGGGGAACACGTTACAATAACTAAATACCTTCGTCTATGGAGGTAACCCAACCATCAACATCCATGAAATTCTGCCTCAGAGGAAGGAGGAAGGGTGATTCAAGTTGCTACCTGGCTTGCTGATAATGCCAGGATGACAATGGGTAGTGACGTCATTACATGCCCATGAAAAGGTGGTCCTAGACTCTTCGATTGAAGGAAGACCAGGTATGAGTAGAGGCATTACCCAATGGATCATGCCTGATGGATAACTCCGGAATTGGCGAAGAACTAGCTATCATCAAAAAAGGTCCTCTTGAGGGGAATGATGTTTAATAGACACAATTATATTGTGACACAAAAGTCACTTGAGAAATGAGAAATAAATAAAACAACTTTGTCTAAATCTTTGCTTGCGACCCCGACTTTTTTGCAACATGTGTGTTTACCGATGAATTTCTCTTCTTCTTCGATGATGATGCTCACACACAGAATGCGCGTTACTGGTCCCAGATTAACCCAGCTTGGATGCGCCAATCGAACAAATTTGGTGCCGAGAAGGTGTGGCGTGGTCGGCTTGGTGACATGGTTGTGGGATCACACTTCTTCGAAAGACATGAAAGACACATTTGGGCAAGCGTTGGACACAATTGTAGCTAATTTTCTTCATGATTTGCCACCGAATACACTGCGTAAAGTGTGGTTCCAACTGGACGGTGCCACTCCCCACTTTGCTCTCACGATCCGTCATAACCTGTTTGGTAATCAGTGGATTGGACGGGGTGGACCTGTGTCATGGCCCCCTCAATCAACTGACCTCATTCCCCCGGATTTCTTCTTCTGGGGCTGTTAAACAGCATGTGTTTATGACAGAACCTGTATCCCTCAAAGACCTTAAAAACCGAATCACTCATGTTTTTCAGCAAATCACACATGCCAACGACATTAACCGCCGTCAGAAATGAACTAAAGAATCGTTTGGAGCACTGCAGTGTGGTTCACGGAGATCACTTTTGAGCATCTGCGCTAGTTCAAAAATTAAGATTTTAGGCAAAGTGGTTTTATTCTCATTTGTCAAGTGACTTTTGTGCCACACTGTAGAATACCAGGGAAAGACTGCTTTCCTAACCAATCCGAGAGAGACTGAAAAACACAAAAGTTTTAGCAAGGAGGAGTTAACAACGTGCTGAGTGAACCAGTAGAACGGACTTTCTTGCAACCTTTTTGTGCTATTAGGGAACGTTTATTTCACGCTCTTGAGAAATATCTCAAAAGCGAAAAGTTTCAGCGTTCTTGTTCAAAAAGAATTTAGGATACACAAGCAGTTAAAACACGGTTTCAAGGATGTTGATTGCACAGCGGTCAAACCTTAAATAGGACGCTCGTTCTGCATTCCTAATATTTTCCAGTGTTACTTGGACATGATGAGAAATGTGTTCTTCGTGAATGCAGTCCGCCAAAAAGTCGTTACAACTTAGCAAATCTCTTTGATATCAACTTGCAATTGCAATGTTGTAAAAAGAAAGTCCATTGTGCTATCACGATTCCCCATGTTAAAGATGCATACAAAAAATATGAATCTTGTAAAATGTTTTCGAATCTATAGCTTCTTTATAATGAGAACCCAAAAAGATTCATTTATGGAATCGAACACAGCTTTGTTTTAGCGTTCATTTGAGTCCAAAAACCCTTTTCTAGCCAAATTACGGCCAAATATAGCTTTTTGACCTAATAGGGTCACTCTTCCTCATATCGGTTCTAACTTTGAGGTTCATCATCATCACAACCGTTTGTGCTAGAGCGCTAAAACTGGGGATTTTTTGTAAATCAGGGAGGTCATGATGCATGAACTTTGAATCAAATCATTGTCGATCACACCCGATATTTCGGGCACTTTACTGTAATGCCTCACAGATGGTAGGGAGCTGCTGATTCAAAATGTATTGACGGAATATAAATAACTTGCCGACTCGTAGCAGACTTTTACGAACTTCAGTTCGGGCTTGGCCTGATGTATTAAACTGCTGGCCCGCGGGCCTGATCCAGCCCTAATATAAATTGACGCACGTGGTATTTGGGCTTTCACAGGCCAAAACTGCCTGATTGGACGTGGATTTTGCGGGTAATGGGGAAACGGCTGAAAGATTGGGAGACCCCTTGGTCTTTCTTCGAGATGGAAATGTTTTACGACCTCGTGCACTTTCTTCTCCCTTTCGTTTTTCTTCTGGTGGATATCCGAAAATGTATTTTCTTTAAGGAGAGAACTATTGGCTCAAGCACGATGTTCGTAAGGATTTGTTTTGACACGTATGGAACATAATGGCAGTATTTTTCATTGAATGAAAATCATGCAATAATAATATAAGATATATATATATGCCCCATTACTAATATCACAATGGTGAATCCCACTTCAAACCCAATATTTGTATACCTCGGGTTTGACCTAAAATATATGTTTTGACGTTTGTAGAGACACAGCTTTCGCCTTCTTCTCCGCATCAATGTTGGCCTCCTCCGCCTCATTCCAGCATAGCTTTGCCTTTCTTATCCCAGATTCAAGCCCGTAAAGCAAGTCCTCCCCCCCATTCTCCACTTCTGCCTTCTCAAGGATATATTCATATGCCACTCTGGCTGCTTCCCATTTGACCGCAACCGCTCTCCAGGCCGCTGCCACACTCTCATATGACAATGCCCGCTGCAGATCCACGTCGGCTTTACCATTCTCCACCTCCTTCCTCCAATACCCAGCAGCCCCCGCCTCTCGTGCTGCCTCTTTTTCTGCTTCCCTCCTGTTGTTCCATGCAGCCGCTTCGCGTTCTGTCATACTCGGCAGCAATTGCGCTATTTCCTCCACTGAGTCAAGGGCATTAGCGACATTCAACACCCAATCTGAATTTCCTTCAGGTGCAGTATCAAAGTTTCCCTTCTCTTCTGCTGATTCGCTTGTTTCTGTAGTTGGTCCATTCTCTTGCGTATGCAATTGTGAAATCACACCATCCCAGTCCATGGGAAAGGGATCTATGGCATTTTTCTTTCCTGGTTTGAGAATCACTTTCTGTTGTTGGCTTTCCTTTATATCACAATTTACCTTTGTTGGGTTCCACATGTAGGACCAAACCATAGGTGAACCAACGAGAAGAATCACGATAAATAACCCCAAGAAAATGAGGCAGACAAACCCGAAGCTGGTCAAATACATATTTCGCTTTGAGTTGGCAGAATAAGCTACGGTTGGTTTATTGACATTATGAGGATGTGTCCCGGTTTGGTCGGTCTCTATCGATGGTCCTTTGTCAAGTAGCAGAGGCTTCGATTCGGCTGAAATAGATGTGCAATATATATCCTAAGCAGCATGTTTATGTTAATTTTACGTAAACTGAATGTAAATTTTTTGTCCATTTTATATCATTTTTACGCAAACCATTGTCAAGATAATGCCAACATGTTTGCAATAGGAACGTAAATTTTACGTAAACGTGATGTCATTTTCATGGCAATCGCAATAAATTTACATTGTTTGCAAGGAATTGATATCTTGTTTACGTAAACATGTTGCTTGGGATGGAGAAAAGAATCAGAAGTCATTAGATTCGCGACAATCGCGTATGTCAAAACTATCCAATCGTGGAACAGCATGCTTTTTATTTTAAAAGTAAAAAAAAAACTTTTAATTGCATTTTTTATTAAATTAAATTTTTTCTTGTCTTGATTTTGTCTTGATTTGTCTCTTTTATCATATCTGTTTCTTTTTCAACTGGTGATTTAAATAGGAGTGATATCGATAAGCTGGTTGCTGTTGCTTGGTTACCTTAACGCTACACTCCATGGTGTGCCAGATATGCCACGCTCTGCTTAGCATTGAAACGCATAGCAATACAATGAAAAACCAATATACTCCAATGTCTTTTTTTTATACTTTATTTTCTCATCAATAGTATGAAAAAATATTATCTTCAAAGATGTTTTTGGTGCATGCAAAAGCGTGCATTGCATGCTTAAACTTAATCTAAGCAAGATGCATACGTTCGTTATACAGGCAAAAAACTGGGATTACCAATCTTTGTGTGAAACAATTACTTCGATACTTTCAACATTCAATTCTTTATTTTCCTGCTTTAAAAAAAAAAAACCTCTGAATCCGCATTTCACAGACAAGACGCACTTGCTAAGGATTTACTATTCCAGGAAAAGTGTCGCGCAAAACCGCCCTCAAATCCCGTTGCAATCACCTTGCTCTTTGAAAGTCTAAACTCTTGATTAAACTATTTTCATATTTTCAAGTGCAATGGCAAAAATCAACTGACTGTATGAGTTACAGTCCACATCAGAATAATGATGTAAAAAAAAAGTATTTTCTCAGGTATGGAACAATATTAAAGCCTATGTCCACCACATGCTCCTGTGAAATATAGAACTAACAAATAAATGGAAACGCTAGCACGATCCAGAAAATGGTACGAAAACTACATAGTAGAACTCCAAATACTACTTTTTACTTTTTTACTCAGATTCATTTGTATGTGTCTAGTCCTTAGGAAGAAATTGTCGGCGAAAGTCGTGAATTCATCATGAGATAAATGGAGTTCGTTCCTGCTATTTTTAAAGAATCTGGGAAGATGCTTCGATGCGGACGAAGCGCGAATCAAAGCAATATTGATTCTGGACTCGCTGAGACGATCTACTCACCTGCTTCAGAGGCGGAAGGTGCAGGATTCTCTCGCAGAGAAGGTTCGACAGGTGTCATTAGGTGCGATTGACCGATCTCCTCCAGGGCGTCCTTAAATTTCTGGATTCCCGAAGGACCTTGCCCCCGAACAATTTTGAGAATGGCTTCCCTTTCTTCTTGCTTCGTGGATAATTTTTCTTCCGTATCTCTCCAGTTTGGAGCGAGAACATCCTTTGAAACGAGTATGGGTGCTATCTTAGGAACATCCAACCTGTCTGCCAATGCAGCCCAAAAGGGTTTGAGTTCATCATTTCCGGATGACCTCCCGGATTCCCTAAAACAAGATTAAAAGCAAGGAATTCCTGGAATATCGATTGTTACAAGTTTCGCGGGCATATGAAAGGGTTTCAGGTACGCCCAACACGAACAAACTTTATACAGAAGTGGCTTCTGTATTATCTCCTTCGAAATAGGTTTCTTCACTTGGAACACACTTCTGACGTTTGGGAAGAAATTTTAGCACTGGTTAAAACCCTTTCTTGGCAACGTCCTTCAACGCGTTGGTCGCTACTAACAGGAGAGCACCTACGTCGTTGAAGCGGCGGTCTTTCAGATGGAACTTCATTCTGGGAAACACATGAAGTCAGAACACTAACGAAAAAATCCTACAGGATCCTCTACGATTTTTAAAATATTGTTACGGTTCCGTGCGTTCTCCTCTACTGGTAGTGGGAATTACAACACTGTAGGTCAGGGCTGATACAAACCAGGGTTTACTTTTAAAAAAACAAGGTACAGCGGCCAAGATCGCACCAAGGGGATAAAAGGGATAAAACCACGTCGTCATTGAGCGGTTAAGCTAGTACACAAGCAATAGTCCTCGGCCAATCAATCTATGATCCCGGAAGAAGACGATCGGGATATCTACACCATGAGACGAAAAGGATCAAGGGATCGGGAATGTTTAATCCTGAGGGATGAGAAGATTTAGGACGGCAGGAATGTCTAATCCCGCAGGGTGAAAGGGTAGATGCTTATCGCCCGTGGACGATAAGTGTAAAAAATAGATAAATAAGCTGTAATCAGCTCTCTTCTTCTCGATAGAAAGAAAAGGGGGAGAACCTCACTCCTCAGGCGCGTGAGATCTTGCGGTACAGGCCATCCTTTCTTGACGCTTGGACGCCGAATTACTGCATTAAAATATAAGCATAACTCTGCCTCTAGTCTGTGAGTGCCAGACGGAAATGAAAAGAGAGGTGGCTGAGAACAAAAGACGTATAGAGGGTTACTAAGAGAGATCTCTCGATTGGGGTCAAGGGTCAGAGGTCAGGCATGACACGTAGGGGATCATGCATATACTGCGGTCTCCCTGGGCGACTCATAGAGAGCTCTTCCCTCGCATACCGGCAGTCCTGCCAGGCCACTCACCGGGTGTCGTGCCGGCTGGGCCGTTACAATATAAAAGTCTTATAGGATTCCCATAGGATTCCTATAAGATATTATAGGACTCCTATGATATTTTATGTATAAAAAAATCTTATAGGATCCTATAGGATTTTTTCGTATGGGAAGGCGCGAAATGCGGCGAGCACGAAGCAGTGCACGGTCATCGAAATCCTTAATGAGGAAACAGTGCAATCTCTTTCTGAACATGTTTGCGGTGACTACGGGCAACTTGAAATGCCGCCACTTCAATGATGCTGGTACTCCCCAGTCTGCAGTGAAGTACACTGTAAAAAGCTTTTCCCGCCTGGAACTCCTGAAAACATGTAATGGAACACCTGGAGGCGTTTTTTTTCATGTTAGTGTTCCCGATTCCCGGTATGTGCTCTCCAATGCGTTCACGTGTGCAAGGATGAGCCCCATGAATGTGATCTCATCTGAAGGACAAGTTTAGGAATACTTGGGGTCGGAATGCAGGACGCCTGGGAACACAATAATGCAAATGGGAACACAGCTCAGATCGGGAGATCTATTATGAATTTAATCGAGACTTTCTACGAGGTTCATTCGTTCCCTAATTTTCACTGAAATCACACAACTTAAAAATTTTCTTTATATATTGGGAATGGAGAGAATTTTAATTCATTTTTATTGGGTTGTTCGGAAAGTTCTGTCCGAAAATTTTGACATACTGTATTGTTTCCAATTATTTTTCTTGCTTGGTCATATTTTTTCCTTATGTGCGTGTGCTATCGTATTTTATCAATATGCTTTTGTTTTGCTCCTCCTATCGACTTCTTTTTTTAGGTTATAATGATGTCAAACCGTGAGTACCTCCTGCACTGTTTGCTTTATGAGCACGATCTAGGAAGCTCTGCAGTAAAGGCTCATCGCCGCATATGCCAAGCTATGGGCCAGGACGTCGTCAGCGAACATACGTGTCGCAGATGGTTCGCCAGGTTTCGCGCGGGCGACAGGACCCTCCAAAATGAGCCGAGGTCTGGGCGGCCCTCCGAGGTCGATGACGATGAGTTGCGCAGACTGATCGAGGCTGATCCCAGAATGACCACCCGTTCCTTGGCGGCCAGACTTGGATGTGCCAATAGCACCGTGTAACCTCCGAGGTCGATGACGATGAGTTGCGCAGACTGATCGAGGCTGATCCCAGAATGACCATCCGTTCCTTGGCGGCCAGACTTGGATGTGCCAATAGCACCGTGTATAGCCACCTCCTAGCCCTGGGTGCTTAAGCTGGGGTGTTGGGTACCCCATGCACTGTCACAAGCTGACTGTGACCGTCGTTCGGACATCTGCACGTCTTTGCTGTCGCGCTCGCGCAACTTCGAGTGGTTGTGCTACGTCATCACTGGCGTCGAAAAGTGGTGCCTGTACATTAACCGTACGCGCCATGGACAACTGGTGAGCACGCACCAGCAGACGGAGCCAGAGTCGAAACCTGATCAGCACGCGAAGAAGCTCATGTTGGCGGTTTGGTGGGACGCCAAAGGCGTCATCCTCTGGGAGGTGCTGCCCCACAACCAGACTGTGACTGCGCAGTACTACTGCAACCAACTGCAGCGTCTCGACGAGCAACTCGCTCTGGTTCGCCCGGCCGTGTTCTCTTCCTCCACGATAACGCGCGGCCGCATACCGCGAAGTGCATACGGGACAAGCTTCTCCAGCTGGGCTATGAGGTTCTGCCCCACCCAGCTTACAGTCCGGACATAGCGCCATCAGACTACTGGCTCTTCCGCGCCCTCGATCGGCACCTACGCGAGAGGAGCTTCGCCGATGAGAACGCACTCAAGATGGAGATCGGCCACTTCTTCGACTCCCTGCCTGAGACATTCTACAAGGACGACATCAACGCCCTGCCGGATCGCTGGCGGAGGGTTGTGGATGCCGATGGTGACTACTTAGTAGAATGAGGTGTGGTTGTTAATGAATAAACTTTGTGGAAAGAAAAGTGTGAAAAACGGACAGAACTTTCCGAACAACCCAATAGTAGTTGTTCGTCCACTATACTTGGGCCTATGGCAACAGTGGCAGGCAGTACATCATGGCGCTACATGAGCAATGCTTGATTTTCTTATTGTGCTCCAACCCAAGGTATACAGATGCGAAGCATCAGGTAATGACGACAGCTCAAATAGGTGCCATGTTTAGTCCAAGCACGGCCTGCCTTCCCATTCTCTCCCTCTTTACCGCCACGAATGTAAACATTTTTGCTTGTTGCAAAGAGAGGAAAACTCGAAAAATAGGCCTATCTCCTTTCCCAATCAGGACCGGGTATTTTATACGTAGGGCATACCAGAAAATGAATTATGGGAGTGGCAGATCTGTACCTAGCCTAGTTCTGTAGGAGGCAGTTCCATCTAATCTAATACTTTAATTCGAAGAGGCCAAAAGTTGCGGTGGTGGTGCTCGTGGCCGTGGCTGTGACCCCCAACGCGCAGGCCTACGATGCAATCCCATTCTGGATCATAGGCCAGGTCCATCCACAGCCTAAAGCGCCAGGCCTACAAGGCTACGCCTTTCCAAGCCATCTTATACTTTAATACTAAGAGTCCGAGAGTTGTCGTGGTGGTGGTTGTCACCCCAGCGAGCGAGGCCTACAACACTGTCACTTCAGGCCATGGGCTAGGCCAGGCTAAGCCATTCTAGGCTTGGACATCCAACGTTTTTAGCGCCAGGTCCATCGAGCTATATCAGTCTGAGCCATAGGCTTCATACTTAGCAGTGTCAATCAAAGGGTGGTAATAACTGAATGAGTGTCATTATTTTCAATGCTCGACTGCGAGTTCGTCGTATGATTACATTCTTTGCTGAGATGTTCTTTTCTGTATTTGTTTTCCGTGAAATCAGGCGTGGCGGTTCGGGATATCGCTTCCATGCAATAGTTTTCTGTTTGCGTTTTATGTCATGGTCGTTTCATTTGAGTTATGATTGATGAAATCAAAATAATTAAGTTGTTTCATACGTCGCGCAAACGGGCCGCTCCTCCCATCAAAATTGTGGCGATTTTTGCGAGGTGAGGGTGAACGTGAAAAAAAGTGAAAGAGGTCCCACAGTACGGCGATGAGGCAGTCGCTGCAGATAACAAACGATTGGTGCTGGCGCGGAAACAACGTTTGCCACTGCAGTTGCTGTGCGAAGTGACTAAATCGATGCTTTAGGAGGTGTTAGCGATGATGACTGATGAACAGTACCCACTTGCACGTAGGGAGCGTAAGGCTGGATTCTGGATCAGAGGCCACGCCATCCACGGCCTAAAGCGCCAGGCCTACAAGGTTACGCCTTTCCCGTTCATCGAATACTTTATTTCGAAGAGCCAGAGAGTTGTGGTAGTGGTGGTTGTCACCCCAGCGCGCGAGGCCTACAAGACTTTGTCACTTCAGGCTAAAGGCTAGGCCATCCACCTCACAAAGCGCCACGTCCTTCAGGCAATGTTATTCTGAGGCCATAAGCTTCGCCATCCAACGCTTTTAGCGCCAGGTCCATCGAGCTATATCAGTCTGAGCCATAGGCTTCATACTTACCTGTGTCAAGCAAAGGGTGCTACGAACTGAATGCGTGTCACGTTTTCACTGATCGGCAGCAAGTTCTTCGTTTGAATACATTTTTTGCTGAAGTATACTTTCCGTATTTTTTTCCCGTTAGGTTAAACGTGGCGGTTCGCGCCATCGCTTACATACAATAGTTTTCTATTTGCGTTTCATGGCCAATTTATTTGAGTTCTCATGATTGACGAAGTCAAAATAATAGTCTAAAAAGGCATATGTCGCGCAAACGAGGTGCACCTCCAATCAATATGGTGGCGATTTTTGCGAGGTGAGGTTGAACACAAAGAAGAAATGTTGGAGGAGTTCCCACAGGATGGCGATGAGGCAGTCGTTGCTGGTAAAAAACGATTGGTGCTGGCGCGGAAAAAACGTTTGCCACGGCAATTGCGGTGCGAAGTGCCTAAATCGGTGCTAGCCCTGATGACTAGAATCGGTGATAAACACCAAGCACATGTAAGTAGGGAGCTTCGGGCCGCTCAGACCGCTGACATTGGAGAAGAACAACAAGACGTCGTTTGGATTTTTCGTCCGTGGAAGAAGATTTGTACCTCTCGGACAGCCCCTGAAGTTCACACAAACCTGTAGTCATCCGTAGTCTCTGAATAAACCTGGCCCATATATCCACCAGACTGCAATCATGTTCCATTACCCACCTGCCAATTCTTTTTCCGAGAATAATATAAGTACGGCAATCATCCGTCTACGGGAGATTTCCCGATTTAACTTACAGAAACGCAACAGTATTACAGAACACCTTAAAGAGCATCATCTGGAACACCTGATGTGTTCCAAAAGTGTTGCGTTAAACGCGTTCTAGATGATGTTTTTCAGGTGTTCCGAATCGAGAAAATTGTTTACAGTGTATGTGTTGAAGGAGGTTGCCAAGAATATATTACAACCAGTGTTCCAAGCTTTTCAAAATGTGGTAAGTGCATCATAAGTCAAGGGAACTACTTCGAAAGTGATCCGACTGAAACATCTACTATGGGTACTAAAAAGTTTTCTCGCTTAAAGGCCAGTCCTGAAACATCTTAATCGGTCCACGAATGGAAATGGAAATTTGATTCCAAGGTTTTCGAAAGAATGGGTTTGCAATGGCCTGCTTTCGAGAACCCATGGAAAAGTCTAACGAATCTTTACGATGTGATGCAATCATGTATTAAAATTTTGAATTCATTTGCTTTACTTTTTTATCGTCACAAATACTCACCATGTCATACTTGGTGACTCTTGAGCTTGGGGGCTTGCGGCGGATGATGGCCTTGGCCTGACAGATAAAGGTTCTAAACAAAAAAGAAAGTGTGCACTTAATGTTCAATGGTAAAGTTACCTCATAAACAAATTCAGGCCGTGGATTGAGAATGAAATCGATTTAAATAGCATGAAGCCGGTCTGCAAAACAATATTGATACAACTTGCCGACCCGTGGAAAATTTCCACGAGCTTCGAGTTGGCCTAGGCTAAACGTGTAGCATTTTCGGGAGTTCGCAAAGTTCAGTCAACGTTCTTCACAATGCTGTACGGACCAGCCGCTCGGATATTGCACGTCTTGAACACCCCCACCCCACCGCCCCCCTAAGGGATTGTTCGCGCCTACGAAAAGGACATTTAATACGTATACTGTACATTTGCAAAACTATAAACCTCGGAGGCTCCCTTCATCCCGCTGGAGAAAGGATGACTTCCTTGCCGGGATGAATTCAATCCAAACCTCGTCCTTGTACGAGGATTGATCTGCGCGCATTTCCCGTATCGATCGCGACCCTGTGCGTATCGCTTCTAAAGTCAAGCTCCAACACTGTCTAAGAAGACCCTTGAGTCAAAAAGACGGATATAGAAAAATTTTGGTTTTGACGCGGCCGACGACATCTTTACGGCAGCGTCAAAACCAAAATCCACATATACCTCGTATAATACGCAGTTTACCGAATCACCGAACCATGAAGGAGAAATCGGGTCAAAGTGAGGGTGGTCTCATATTGATTGTCGTGGTCTAAAACCTTGCACAAAAAATATAATGTGTTAATCGATTAATTAATTTAAAATTTAATTACTTTATTTCCTTGATGCTGCCTTTTTAGTACTCTCTCTTGGGTCGAACTAGGCAGTCACTTCGATCTCAACGGTGTCCTTTACATCTGATTGCTAATTGCTTCTTTCTTACTGCTAATTAACAATAATCCGAAAGAGAAAGACTTCCGAGCCGTCGAATGGTGCATGTGATATATCAATCGCAAGCTCTTGATAAGTAGATTTCGATTGTGCATATTTTAGCTGCGAAAGTTACGAAAAGAAGCAGTAACTTAAATATGTAGTCACGTTGAACGGAAGGGAGAGACTGCCAGTTTTCATTGGAACATAAATATTTGCAGTGATAGGCAATAGCAGGGTATGTGTTGGGTTCGGAAGGGTAGTGGTAGAGCAACGGACAGGGAAAAAGGAGGCCTGGGTTCAAGTTCCGGTCGTGCCCTGTACTTTTTTCGTACTATCCCAGAAGCCTCCCCTACCTTCGGTCCTCATGACTTAGGCCCCAAAGAAAAACTCAACCCTCAAACTTTTTCACACCGTGATTTTGCGTTTTTGATACATACCCTAACTAACATCAGAGAAAACAGGAAGAAAGCACATCAAATGAGCCGCATTCATTCTATGTTTGGCGGAACGAGCGAAAAAGTCGGCGAAATTTGGGGGATGATGGAGCAGTTGGATAAGAAAATCATCGTGGCCAAAGGCCGCGACCCTTTCCTAACCCAACTAACAAATCATTTCCCAAAAACAGGTTGAATTTCTCACTCTTTGGCCTTTGACCGAACTGGAGGAAAAAAAGACAACGAAGACTGCACCTGAAGGGCGTAAGAAAAACCTGACTCGAGAACAATGCGCATGCCTGGGAAGGACATAGCATAGCTAGCAGACGCAATGGCCCGGGCGGAGCGCCGAACATCCCTGCTCTTGAATGCCCAAGTAAAACATAATCATTGTATATGCACATTAATATGACACACTCATACCTCAACTCTCTCGGATGAAACATATATAACTGTAGCATGATCACACATGTTATATATATATTTCAACATTCTATGGGTAGTCCCCTATGGAAGTCATCCCAACCAGAACTTCTCTATCATGAAGAATTTTGAGACTTTCTACAGAAATTGTTGAAAATTTCTTACACCCGAAGTGGATCCTGTGCACGCGGGTGCGTTCTATCAACATAAGTATATCCGATGTCCTCTGCAGACTTGCACAATGTCATATGTTTATTTATTATTCAATTAAACAGATAAGTAGTTTTTTTTCCCCTATGCTACTTCTTTAGTGCTCTCACTTGGATCGGACCACGCAGTCTCTTGGATCTCTACGATGTCCTTTACATCTGCTCATTGCTAACTCATTGAATTTATTTTACTGCTAATTAAATATTACCCTTAAGGGAAATACAGGGTGACCACAAGAAACCTTTGCAACTTCAAACAGTAATAAGAAATGAATTCACGACAATTTTGAGGCCAAACTTTTTTATTTCTGTGCCAGCACCATGAGGGGCCTCACCAAAACAACGAAGACTAAACAAAAAGGGCGTAAGCAAACTTGACTCGAGTACAGTGCGAATGCACGGGAAGGTAGGAGTACATGTAGCAGACACAATGGCCTTGGCGAGGCGTTGAAAATCCCTGCTCCAGAATGTCCACGAAGAACGTAACCATTATATCAACAAATTTATATTATACACTCATACCTCAACTCTTTCGGCTGAAGCATATGTCCCTGTAACATACTCATAAAGTATTTTCACGTGATACAAATAGCAACATTCTGCAGGTAGTCCACTCTACCACAGGTCTCTACGTTCCGCTAGCCACTGTGAGCGGAGGGAGAAAACGACCCTCTGATAGCGTATTCGCCTGCACCAAACAAGAAACTTGATTGCCAACCGAGCTGCCGGCCAAATTCGCGTGTCAGATCGATCCAATTGAGTTCGTCCGCATCCCGTGCCTAGCTTAAAATCATCCCGTTTATCCAATGCCTGGGTGTTCGAAACTTCAACTACGTGCCTCACTTGCTTACTACAAGGCGGGTATGGCCGAGAATTTGCATACATCCAATTGAGGGTTCCCTGATGACGTGAGGCATCCCCTATTATTCATCCAAAGTGTGGAACTTTGAAATTCGAACTCTATTCCTGTAATAATTTATTTTCTCTTACTACAAATTAGACCTGAGTTATTGATATCTGTTGTAACTTTTGAAACTTTCTTACCAGCGAAGCGGATCCTGCGTGACGCGTGCGTTGTCTAGTTTTTCTATATCCGTCTTTTTAACTCGAGGGCCTTCTTGGACATTGTTGGAGCTTGACTTTACAAGCGATACACAGAGAGTCGCGATCGATACAAATTGTCATCCATGTATTCCTCAAATGCAAATTTACAGAAATCCCAGAAAAATACGTTCTCATCCATGTCGTCATCAATGCCTACACAGCTGTCATGAGCCGAATTCTGGTGACCCAATATTCAATGGATTTTGAGCAAGAGAAATAATCTGAAAAGTAACACATCACGCCAGCTAGAGCCTCACCATTGTCCCATAAATATAGACGATCGTGACTAACTGACTGACTGGCGCTAATTCAAACCATGTTCCTGAGAAGTTGGAAATCTGAAAATTGGTACACATGCACCATTTGGGATGCAGAGTTAGAAAAAATCCGACTTTGGAGGTACATGCCCTGGGGGTACACATTT
Source organism: Darwinula stevensoni (assembly GCA_905338385.1). Taxonomy (NCBI): domain Eukaryota; kingdom Metazoa; phylum Arthropoda; class Ostracoda; order Podocopida; family Darwinulidae; genus Darwinula; species Darwinula stevensoni. Next base: position 21,161 of record CAJPEV010003996.1, read on the forward strand.
TCGGGGGAGAAGTTTTTAAAGATACATATTGTGACGGATTAGGATGGCATCGAGAGGTTCGATGGCGTAGTGGTAACATACATGATTGGAAATCAGGAGGCGCGGGTTCGATTCCCGGCCGTTCCTTGGCTTTCTTTCGGCCTCTTATGCCTTCCAAGTCGCGTTACGCATTCCCCCTTCATAGCAACGTTTTTGCCTTAGTAAAACGGAAAGACATGGACAGCTGATACGTGCCATGGACATGCCTACCGAGACGATGAGTTCAGGAAAAATGAAAAAATGTAAGATCCATGCCCTGTGGGGGCGTGTATTTAGGGGACGACGTTTCCACGTAATTTTTTTGCCATGGCGTATTCAGCTGGTGTGGAAAGATGAAACTTGGTACATCACTTGCAGTATCCTACTGGGATACTGCAAGCAGAAAATTTCAGACTTTGGAAGTAAATGCTCAGGGGGCACAAATTTCAAAGGTAGATGTTTTCAAGAAATTTTTTCGCATCAGTTAAACTACTGAACATCGAAAGCTGAATCTTTCAATGAATGTGACTCCTGAGGCAAGGAGTTAAAGGAAAACGTTAAGTCGCGATACATCCCCTTAGGAATTTTTTCAAGGAACGATGTTTAAAAAAATTTGGGGGGGGGCGAATTGGACAGAAATGGAAAGGTGAAACTTGGCACATGTATGAGTTACATAATATTATTGAGTTGAGGGAGTATTCAACTTTCATGATGTTTTAGGTGGGTCGGCTTTTCCAAGCATGTTTTTTCACCAGCAAAAAGGGCAAACGTATAAGGTTTAAACTTTGTGGGCATGAAGTTCTCGGAGGATTGATTTGGGTAATAAAAAAAAGTAATTTTCGGTTAAAACACCTGAGGGCACATATATTGCAAAAGGTGTATTTTCTCTATCCAGCAAAACAGAGGGCACTAGAAGGTTTAAACTTGCCAAAGAATAGCTTAGTAAAGGAAATATTCAACTTTTATTATATACTAGCAAGTTTGTTTGCCCGAAGGGCAAACAAACTCGCTATGGTTGCGCCTTCGGCGCACCATTACCTTGGATAATGATTAATTCATTAATTCATTGCGAAATGGCAAACACGTATTTCAAGTACGTCCCCATTGAAATACGTGATATATGGGGACAAAAGCCTTAATTTTTATCAAAATCTTCACTTATGATTTCTATTGTGCCTAACTTGAAATATTATCTTGTGTCTCTTTTTGTAAGGGTGGCGAATACATTTTGAAATACTCCCCTCCTATAATCTACGCTAAGGGGACATATTTCAAAAGTAGGATTTTTCCTCTACTCAGCCATCAAGCAGGCACTTCTGAGGGATGTTTAAATTTTCTGTTTCTGTTTCGTTGCATCAAAAACAAATTCAGGAAATGGGACTGAAAAAATGCCCTGATGGGTTTTAACGAAATTTTTTTTTCCTGAAATGTAGACTCATGGAACTCCATGCCATCAAATATACGTTTCCCATTTTTTGTTGGCAGAAAAAATATTTTTGGAAAAGCGACCCACCGAAAAGTTGCGCTCTGAGGAGACGCACAATAATAGTTCAAATCAACATCACGGCTGTTATGCGTGCGCCAGGTACTTTCTATTTCTGCCCGATTCGGTAGGATATGAAAAATTCTTTGGAAACGTTACGTCCCCAGGAAATATGAACCCCACAAATATTTTGGAAATTTATTTTTATTCTGAAATATAGACTCAGGGAACTCCATGCCGCCCAGTTTCAACCTTATACGTTTCCCCTTTTTGCTGGCGGTAAGAAATAAATGTTTGGAAAAGCAACACACCCAAAAGCTGTAGTCTTGGAAGACGCTTAGCAAAATTTGAATTTTTCCTTAAGTCAACATCACGTTAGTTATGCTTGCGCTAGCTGCTATTTTTCTATGTCTGCCCGATTCGCTAAGATATTAAAAATTCGTTGAAAACGTTACGTCCCCAAGAAATATGTGCCCCCAAAAGTATTTCGGAAATTTGACATTTGACATTTGAGCTGAGCGCTTCACCAGTCACGTTCTTGCCATGTTACAGCTTTTCGTGGGTCTCCATTTGATTGAAACAAAGAGAACTATTTGAAAATATGTTCCCCTATGTGCCCCTATGGCTTGCATCACCAAATCGGAATTTTTCCTGAACTCAGCATGTGAATAGCTACTTATGTCAGTCAGTCAGCTACTCACGATCATCTATATATAATATGAAAGTAGAATTGTTTTTTACTCAGCTATTCCTCAGGTACTTCTTTGCCAAGTTTACACTTTCTACCACCCTACGTTTTGCTGGATCAGAAAATTCAGGAAATTTGCATAAATATGTGCCCTATGGCGTTTTAATCGAAAAGTACCTTTTTTTATCGAAATCAAACCTCAGTGAACTACATGCCCACCAAGTGTCAATCTTATACGTTTCCCTTTTTCGCTGGTGAAAAATCATGTTAGGAAAAGCCTACCCACCCAAAAGCTAAGCCCGGAAGGAAGGTACCATAAAAGCTGAATACTCCCTCAACTCAATAATATCACGTCACTTATACGTCTGCCAAGTTTCAGCTTTCCATTCATGTCCAATTCGCCACTACAATTTCTTTTTTTTTAAACATCGCCCGCTTGAGAAATTTTTCCACGGCGATGTATGAAGACAACATTTTTCTTTAACTCCTTATCTTGGTAGTCACATTCCTGCAAAGTTCCAGCTTTCCGTGTCCATCGGTTTAATTAATGCAAAAAAATTAACTGAAAAAATCTCCCTTTGAAATTTATTCCCCCAGAGCATTTCATTCCAAAGTCTGAATTTTTCTGCACGTAGCATCCCGGTAGGCAATTATGTACCAAGTTTCATCTTTCCAGACTAGCTCAATACACCAGGACAAAAAAGAAATACTTGAAAACGTCGGCCCCCAAAAATATGCCCCCAGGGCATGGATCTAAAATTTTGCCTTTTTCCTGAACTCATCGTGTCAGTAGGCACATCCATGCCACGTTTCAGCTTTGCATGTCTCTCCGTTTCATTCAAGCAATGGGACATGGAAGGCAAGAGAAGCCAAAAAAAAAGGCATGGGATGGCCGGGAATTGAACCCTGGCCTCTCGATTATCAGTCTGATGTACTACCACTACACCAACTGAAACGGTGACAAGCAGTGCCATCTTTCGATGACATCCTTATCCATCAAGATATATATTTACAAAAAACTTCTACCCCAAAAATGTGTACCCCCAGGGCATCTACCTCCAAAGTGGGATTTTTTTTTAACTCTGCACCCCAAAAGGTACATATGTACGAAGTTTCAGATTTCTGACCTATCTGGAACATGGTTAGAATTAGCGTGAGTCAGTCAGTCAGTCAGTCACGATCGTCTATATATATTAGATGTCGTTTCGAGAGGGAGGCAGCAGGGGTGGAGCCTGGAATTCGCTGACAGCGCCTCATTGACCTGAGCCCCGATCACGTCCTTTCGCGGACTGAATCACATATCCTATTCGGGATAATACATTTTTCTTGGTTTCCGGATTCTTTCCGCTTGTTGCTGACGTCTTAAAAATTAAAATTTGTTCAATGTAGTGTGTCAAAGGTGCCCTTCAATGTTTTTTTGGAATGAAAAAAGAATACCGTAACATTTTTTATTCATGAGTTTTCTTCGCCAAAGACTTTCCTTTTTTTTCTACATTACCCTCATGTTCTCATTTCCCAGTTCCCCCTCATCATTCTGATTTAGGCAAAGGTTCCTAGACGAACGAAAGCTCTGTTGGCCTCCTCCGGGATGTGTGGGTTCCTTTCCATCATGAATCTCCATAGGTCAGCCATCATAGTCGGTGTTTTCTGCAGGGATTTCCCTTGAAACAAGAGAAAGCCCTTCTCCAAAGAAAGCACTGATGCCATCCAATCTTCTGTGGGTGTCAATCGACGGCCCCTAGAAAGGAGTGCTATGAGATGTGACTGATAGCATGCTTCAATATCGATTTTCATACTCTTTTCGCATCTCACTCCAAGACCAGGACATGCTGTCTGTACTTCATATGCAATGTATCCGGCTAGATTTCGTAAGGCTTTATCAAACAGTTCGGATTGTTCGATTGGATAATCAAGTGCGCTCTCCTCGACTTCAATGGGTAGTGATGCAGGACTAGCCCCTGGAACCAGAAACTCTATAAAATCATATTCAAGCTTCAAACCATTGCTGCAAAATTCCATCATCAGTATCCAACAGAGTAGCAGTGAGAAAAGGAGCATCATCCTCCTCTTCTGCCACATTCATTTATTTGCTAAAACAAGGATTATTCTTCGACAAGAACAGCATCCTCAGTCCGCATATTATAGCGATAGGCAATGGATGACCATGGATGATCATTCCTATCAGCTGAGAGAAAGTGTCTTTCAGACAGTCTTGAGATAGACGACTGGTGAGAATGTAAGCAAAGCAACAGGCTGCAACATATTCGGTTAGTCCTTTCAATGCAGCTGCACAGGTCAAAATTCCTTCTTGGAATGGCAGCATTTCATTCAGCCCCAAAACTCTCGAACTCTGACAGTATCGTGCAAATTCTTCCACTTTCTCTTCTTGTCTGGGCATATAATATTCATATCCGCTATGCATATAATTATTATGGTCCACTGGAAATCTCCAGTTCACCATGCGAAAGAAATCCTT